>OZ010643.1:4242658-4317658 GCA_963932165.1 Pimpla rufipes
GACCATCTTGGCATGACGATAACAATTGACCTCGAAATGCCCACTATACCACAAGAACCTGAACACAAACCGAACTATAAAAAAACCAATATGAAACGAATTGACGTCGACATGATCGAATTCTTGAATTCGCACGAAAACCTCACCATTAATCAGGACACGATCACGGAATTCTGTGAACACCTTACAACGACGGTTCAAACAAACACTCCACTAACATCCCCGAAATTCTTCACCTTCGACCTACCACCGTTCATAGTCAGTCTAATAAAAAAGAAAAGGAGGATGTACAGGGAATATAAAAACAACGACAGGCCGGAGCTCAAAACGTCTATCAACAGGCTAAACAAGGCCATAAAACTACTGATAACACAATTCCAAACAGACTCATGGCTAAAAGCGTACGAAGATATTCAAGCGCAAAAAGGCAAAAATGACTGGCAAACACTGAAAAGACTTTCCGGCTATTGCACGCGACCTGACGACACCGCTCTGGTTGTCAATGGCCAGCACATCGACAACCCCCAAGAAAAAGTCGAAGTGTTCGCAGACCACTTCAAACAAGCATTCAGCAGAGCAGACGAAGCCCAATTTGACTCCACGCACAAGGAAATAATGGATTACTGGAACGAAGAATATTACAGAGACACATCTAGATGTGGGACCTACAACACAAACCTATCTCACTCAACGAACTGTCTAAAATCATAAAAAATCGAAGAACTCAGCTCCAGGATATGACAAACTCCCAATGGCCATAATTAAAGAACTGGACACTCGCGTCCACAAATACCTGTTAACAATTTTCAATTAGTGCCTAGACCAAAACTTTTTTCCGTAGCAATGGAAAAACAGCATCATCATAATACTCCCTAAAGCAAACTCGGATTCAACACTTCCTGCGAATTACCGACCAATCACACTCCTCCCGACGCTAGGCAAAATATTTGAAAAAATAATCAAAGGCAGACTTGAATCCGCCCTGGAAGACAGCATCCCACCATACCAATTCGGTTTTCGGAATTGCAAGTCGACCCTACACCCACTGACCATACTAGCCTCCAACATCCAGACGGCGAAGTTAAGCAACAAACGCACAGCAACCCTGCTATTGGACATCAACAAAGCTTTCGACAGCGTATGGCACAGGGGACTGCTGTAAAAAATGTGGACACTCGACTGCCCAGCGTACCTGCTGCTCATAACAAACAATTTTCTCAACAACCGATCACTCAAAATAAGGAACGCAAACACGTTGTCGCACCCGTTTACTCCGAAACAAGGTGTCCCTCAAGGCTCACCACTCTTGCCTCTGTTATATAATATCTACTGTCTCGACATTCATAATTACGATGTACCCGATAAATCGCACCACGACCCCAATTGCTATCTCCTACAATACGCAGACGACACGGCACTAATTTCACACAATAAATCAATGCAAGCTTCAACACTGGCACTACAAGAATTATCAGACAAATGCATAACCTGGTTCAACAAATGGCGCCTAAAACCAAATCCCACTAAGTCCAAACTACTATTATTCAACCATAAAAGCACAGACAGATCACCCACTATAACCATGTACAATACAGACATCAAACCGTGCGTTTCTGCGAAATACCTTGGCGTCACACTAGACAACAAACGAGTGATGCCCACTTGCACACATTCCGATTGGACACAGCCCGATTGGAGACACAATATTGGACACATGAACATTGGACAGAAGCCCGATTGGACACATCAAAATTGGACACAAGCCCGATTGGACACATCATTATTGGACACAAGCCCGATTGGACACAATCCTGATTGGACACAAGCCCGATTGGACACAAACTTGATTGGACACAAGCCCGATTGGACACATCATTATTGGACACAAACCCGATTGAACACATGCCCGATTAGACACAAGGCCAATTGAACAAGCAACCCGGCGACCCTTCGGGGCGCCGGGTTTCCTGTTAGGGGGCTTCGCCCCCCCAAGCCCCCGATCGGGGGGCTCTGCCCCCCAAGCCCCCCGGAAAATGACCCTGCGGAAAAAATGTCCCTTCGGGACATTTTTCCCTTCGGGACATTTTTCCCTGGTGTCATTTTAAGGCACTCACTTGGACGTCGCGCTTCGCGCTCCGTACGGTTTGTACGTCGTGCTTCGCGTTCCGTATGGTTTGGACGTCATGCTTCGCGCTCCGTATGGTTTGAACGTCGCGCTTCGCGCTCCGAACGGATTATATATGATTTAAAAAATAATCCTAACAAAATACTGATGCCATATAATTATTTAGGAGTACGCAGCAACTTTCAGAAAAATTGTTTTATTGACTGCGAAGATTGAGACATATACATATATTTCGACCTGAAAAACTGTATTGTGATAGGTTATCACAATTTAAAAATAATCTAAAAAAGTTGCAAAGTAGAACTTTGCACATTGGTTCCTCATTAATTTTCCTTCTTCACAAAGCCACCTCTATGAAGAAGCTTATTTATTAACTTTGGCTTCCTCATAGACATCTCTTTTTCACAGCTTTGTGAAAAAGAGAAATTAATAAGGAAGCAATGTGCAAAGTTCTACTTTGCAACTTTTTTTTATTCGAACAAAAGAAAACTCCGTTACAAACACCGTTACATCTCATTTCGATTATCTAGAAATTTTTGTGTTACTTTATTAACTTTTGTGGAAGTAATAGCGGAAATCTATATTTCTTTTTATTCAAAATGTCGTAAAATCCCAACGACTTTACCGATCATTTCAGTTCATTTGTTTATATTCAACGTGATTTAGGGCAAAAAGCATTTTTTTCGTAAAATTCAAAATTCAATCAAATCCGAACCGCTTTAACGATTTCGTCGAAATGCAATAGCGAACTCCATTGAAAGTGTCTTTAGTTATGAAGAACTATTTAGCTGAATCGTTGATTTTTTACGAAAGTTAGAGAGTGTACGACATTTTTTCGAAAAATTAAATATTCTATATATTCTGTATTCATGTATACATTTTTTCAAAAATTACAACACTTGAAGAGTAGTTACCACGCTACTTGCATGCCAAATTTGACGCACGCACGCACGCACACATACGGCCATTTTTTCTAAACCATTTTTCTGGGCGTTTTAGGTGATTCTGAACATACTGACATGAAAATCTCGAAAAAAAATTCTCGAAAACAAAGCTTCCTCAATGAGGAAGCAAAAATAATCTAAAAAAGTAATTTAGGAGTATGCAACAAGTATCAGAATAATTGTTCTGACGACTGTAAAGATTGAGAACGTTACATACATTTCGGTCTGAAAATCTATATCGTGGTAGTTTAAAATTGTTTTTAAAAAATACCTCTGCGTTAAAGTAAATCAGGAGTACGCAGCAAGTTTCAGAAAAATTGTTCCATTGACTGCGAAGAATGTGACCAATACATACATTGCAACCTGAAAAATGGTATCGTGGTATGTTAACACTATTCTAAATAGTACCTCTGCGTTCAATTAATTTAGGAGTACGCAGCAAGTATAAGAAAAATGGTTCTGACGACTGCGAAGATTGATACCTGTACATACAACTCAACCTGAAAAACTATATTGTGGTAGGTTAAAACTATTTGATAAAAATACCTTTTCGTTAAAGTAAATTAGGAGTACGCCGCAAGTTTCAGAAAAATTGTTCTTGCGACTGCGAAGATTGAGACCTGTACATACATTTTGACCTGAAATACTGTATCGTGGTAGGTTAACACTATTAAAAAATGATCTGAAAAATAATCTAAAAAAGTGTTTCAGAATTAAGGTAATTCAGAATTATGTAGCAATTTTCAGCCAAATTCATCTGTTGACTGCGATGAATGTGAGCCGGACACAATTTTAGACTCCAAAATGCAAATTTTCTTGAAATAAACACCTCTATAAAAACAGAGAATAATTTCCATACTTCATGGGCATACTTCACAATGCCAGATTAAGAAATATTCCAAATTTCAACTTGTTCGGTCCATTGAGTCCAGACCCCCTGAGTGATACGGACGTCCGAATAACACAAAATCTAGTCTACGCAGCCAATCATATTCAGTAATGAAATTTCTATATTCTGTTACACCAAGATTATGTATTTTACTATGTTTAAGAAATCTGCTGTAAAAAAAGTAAATAAATTGAAATTATATTAACATTTTCCTATAAAAACGTAATTTAGTCGGTGGAGCGCGAATTCAATAGGCACTTTCTGCGTTTCTTCAAAACGTGAGTGCCTAAAAAGAGCAAAGTACCAAAGTTAAAGCGGAAATTCTTCATAAACGGAATGAAGTCTCTGAAGTCCAATCGGGATTGTGTCCAATCGGGATTGTGTCCAATCGGGATTGTGTCCAATCGGGATTGTGTCCAATCGGGATTGTGTCCAATCGGGATTGTGTCCAATCGGGATTGTGTCCAATCGGGTTTGTGTCCAATGTTGATGTGTCCAATCGGGCTTGTGTCCAATAATGATATGTCCAAGCGGGCTTGTGTCCAATAATGATGTGTCCAATCGGGTTTGTGTCCAATGTTGATGTGTCCAATCGGGCTTGTGTCCAATCGGTCTTGTGTCCAATCCGGTATGTGTCCAATCGGGCTTGTGTCCAATCGGGCTTGTGTCCAATCGGGTTTGTGTCCAATCGGCCTTGTGTCCAATCGGCCTTGTGTCCAATCTCCATGTGTCCAATGTTTATGTGTCCAATCGGGCTTGCATGGAAACTCGAGCACGGCATGTTAACTCGCACACATTTGAACATGTAATCACTGACTTGATTTGGTTAATAAAATTCTTGTACTACTACTACTACGAACCTTATTTATTATACATATCCCCGAAACGATACCGCGTCTCTTGGTAAATTGGCCCGTACGCACGTTTCGCGTGCTTATCCAGTTATTACTACACTAAAATCGATGTTACTTTTTTAATCGATCGAACACGTCTTTTCTTTCTTCGTTTCAGAGAAAACTTTATAACGAAAAAAATGCCGAAAGGCGGAACGTGAACTCTTGATTTCTAAAAGTTTCACCTAATTTTAAGGCTGAAATTTAATTTGCGTTTTTCGCGAAAAAAATCGATTTTGTAAAGTTTGAAAACCCTATCCGACGGAAAATTTTCCGCTGATTCTGAAAAGCACCGTTGTTTGTCCAAAGAATAGAAAATTCACCTGTAAAAACGCAAAAAGAACCTCTGGAAATATTAGGCCATATGCTTGGCACGAACACCTTTCCCGAAATAACGTTGAAGAAGGTAACGTTAAGGGTCTGTACGGTAAAAAATGACAATTTTTACCAATTTGTTTTTACAAGAGACGGGCAGTGTATTCTACATTTAATGATTACAGCATTTGTTCGTGGCAACAGTGCGTCTCGACTTACGATGCGAGTCAACCGAGGTTGTAAATCTTGATACCGAATATTGTTATTCGACACTGTGTTTTCACGAACTCCCACACCTCAAATTAATGGGATGTAGGTGATTAGTTGCAAATATCACGAGATAAATTAAACACAATTTATTCACAATATTTACAGAGTTGAATGGATACAAATGAACTTACGAGTTAGGTAGCTTCGTGTTGTAAGCACGAAGGTTGAAAAAATTATTCGCAGTCACAAGGTTAGAGAATTCTCAAGAAGATTCTCTTGTGTCCTTGTGACGTTAGAACTTCAGTATCAAATTGCGAGAAGTGCCGATGTCCACGCTGAGTGGATTCTTGATGTGCACTCTTCCAAGTTTCGTTGATTACTAACTAACTTGAAGTTAATGATGCCCTTCGTGGTGGGTGACGAGCTTCTTCTAGGAAGGGGAACATTACTCTCCCCCTTTTTTGAGAATGTAACAGCTAATTTCATTGGTGCAAAGTAAGTATAAGAAAGTGAGAGGGTTTTGCCTGTCACCAATCACGAGAGGAATCGCAAGGGTAGAAAATTAGCAGTGCTGTCGAACGCTGCGTTGACCAGAGGGAAAATCCAGTGACGCACGCCAACCCTCATAAAAAGATTTCCGCGCTCGGCTCGAGCGTCGAGCGATCGTCGGATAATCCTTTTATTTGGGGTAATCTGTCGCGCCGACATGCTGGTATTTTTTGGGAATGTCACGTACGCAGCGACGAAAGGGCTGCTATTGTCTCCGAACCTATTAAAGAACTTAAAGTATTGAAAACTGTGAAAATGTGCGTGCCAAATGTTGGGCATCCCCGCACGTGGGTTGTAGAGCGCGCGAGACGGCAAGCGCACCCGCGCGCTGTCTGTAGTCCCTTTTTTATAGCCACTAGAAACAACGTGCTCGCTTCGCTCGCACTCCTTGCTTTTCATTTATCTTTTCTTGTGGACAATACAGCGATTCAAAACGCGCGCGTGACTGCAGCGGCCATGGCAATCCGAATCGATTTATATCGAAGCCGCCACCGACCAATCAGAACGCTCGAAAGGCGGCTTCAGTATTTCGACTTCGATGTGCCATGTCTTTTCTAAAAGAGGATCAGGTAAGAGAGGTGCTTTTGTCTGCTGAACTATCTTGGGACGACGCGTACATAGATTAAAAAAAATTATAATTAACACGAAATATTTGTTCGTTCCGTTTGCGACGGAACAGACTCCCCCCTTGAGAGGGTACCGATCAAGTGAGACTGATAATATTGGTTAAATACACTGTAACGTAATGTCTATTCGTTTCATTGTCTCTTAATTTTACTTGTCACTATCACTGTTGTCGATGGCCAGTGGTAGTGGTGCGAGCTTGCGGACATTTCTGTCTACAATGCCTCTCGCCGTTTTGACTCGTACAACTCGTACGATCCCGTCAGCTCCTGGTCGCGTCTCGATGACTCTTCCCATGAGCCATCTTAGGGGTGGTAGATTCTCCTTCTTGAGTAGTACGATGGAGCCTTCTTGGATGCTGTGGGAGCCACGAGACCGTTTGTGGCGGATGTTGAGCTCGTTCAGATACTCCTTGTGCCATCGGTTCCAAAAATCTTGCTTCATATTTTGGATATGTTGCCATAGTGACAGCCGATTTGATATAGTGCCCACGAAATTTACCTCGGGTAAACTCGTTAGAGCATTTCCAATTAGATAATGACCCGGTGAAAGTGCAAGAGGGTCATTGGCATCCGATGAAATTGGTGTTAGTGGGCGCAAATTAAGGATGGCTTCTACTTCTGTGGCGAAAGTGTAGAGCTGCTCATATGTCAGCAGTTGTTCGCCGACGACTCGTCTGAGATGATGTTTGAAGGACTTCACTGCAGCTTCCCAGATGCCACCAGAGTTTGGTGACTGGGGTGGCATGAAATGCCACTGGATGCCGCGATCGTTGCAGAAACGGCGCCTTTCTTCTTTGAGAGCGCAAATGTTTCACAATCTCCTTCAGTTCGTTGTTGGCTCCGACGAAGTTTGTTCCGTTGTCGCTGTATGTTTTGGCATCTCCACCGTCTTGCGATGAACCGTTTTAATGCAGCAAGAAAGGCTTCGGTTGTCATGTCACTGACCACTTCGAGGTGTACTGCCTTGACCACTAGGCATATGAAGACTGCCATGTACACCTTTACGCTTCCTCTGTTGCGCAATCTCTTCTCCTTGATAAAGAATGGTCTGCAGTAATCCACTCCGACGTCGAGGAAAGGTCGAGCTTCGGTGATTCGTACGCCAGGTAGATTGCCCATCAGATAATCTGCGGATGGCGGATTTGCCTTGGCACAGATGATGCAATTGCGGATCACCTTGCGGACTTGATTTTGTCACGTCCCGCGTTATTTTAACATAATAAAAACTAAAAATTATTTCAAATGATTTATTCCAAACTATGTATTCATTATTCCAAACTATGTATTCATTATTCCAAACTATGTATTCATTATTCCAAACTATGTATTAAGTTTCGCGACCGCCAACGTCCGCGCAATCCTGAGTGTAAGCGAACACCAGGATGCGGCGGACGTGACCAAAAGACTCTCTCCCTGCACGGGATGGCCTCGGACACGCGCTGCGGTTTCCGCTGACGAATTAAAAGATTTTCGCTGATTGTTTAAAAAATGCCCCGGTTGTTGCCGACGGCAAGCGCGCCGTCGGACGCGAGCGGGACAGGCAGTCTCCTACTAATTCCTGAACCGAAAAGTTGGAAATCGGCTCCACTCTCAGCACTCGCAAAGCAGCAGTAATTCTTTCGCGATAATTCTCACAACAGTCAAAAATTTAACATTCTGTCCGAGTCACGAAAGTCGCGCGCGCCGCGGAGGTCAGCCTGTGCAGTGATAGAATAAGAGTTACAATTATTTTCGCCACGAACAATCGATGCGAGCGTCGGTCGTGTAGGTTTAAGTGTGAACGATTGCGTGAAACAAGCCGACGAGCTGGTCGGCCTGTGAGAGCTCGAGTGTGAGTACCAACACGCGCTAGGCTTAAGGCGTTATTTTATTTTGTTATCACACCGGAAACAATATCTTTCCTGAATGCTTGTTTCGATGAATAATTACTTAATTGTCTTTTGTTTCTTGCTTCAATTTTATGTCAATATACTCTAATTTTACCAGTTAACCTGAGTTACGATTATTTATTCAAACCCTGAGAATCCCAAGGGAAAGCCCTGTACGGGGCCGTGACCGGAGTAACCCCGAATTTAATAAAAATAAACTCTTGCGCTTCACGCAGGGGGTTAGCTTGCTGCGTGCGAGGCCGCTCCGCACGTGACAAGTTAATTGTTGTCAGAAGTGGGATTCTGGTACTTCCTTTGGGTTTCTTGGAAGGGACTGAGGATTATTGAGTTTTCTTTTCCCTTTCTTCGTACCGAGAGTTATGTTAATATTGGCAATCAAATTTTCCGGTTACTAGTTGAGTTTTAAAATTATTATCATCATTATTATTATTATTATTTTTTTTATTTATTTTATTTATTTATTTATTTTTTATATATATATAAGAATCCCGATGGTTCAAAGAGAGTACATCTGGAACGGTTTGGAGACCCTAGCCGATCCGCTGTTATTGGGGGGCGCCGCAGACTTCTTGGTTGACCTTTCCGCTGCGGTTAATATCGTGAGACTAAGTGCGCTCGCGTTGGATTCCGAAATAGATTTCGGTAACACGGCAATTATCCCCCTCGCGGACGGTACTGAGGTCTATACGCTAGGAACGATTCTCATCCACGGAACGATCCTGTTCCACGTGGCGTTGGATTTGCCCCTCGAAGCTGGCGGAATTATTGGGAGCCTCTGAGAGCTCTCCGCTGAGTACGGCCGCTGTTGACCGGTAGGCAGGCTAGCGCAGGTTTATTTTGACAAAAACAACAGCCATGGCTCAAGCAGGCAACGAAACGACGTCGGCCGAGATCCTGGCCAACGTTACGACGATGGTCGAGAATTTGGCCATCCAGAATAATTTCGCGAATATTCCCTCGTTCGACGGGAAAAATATGCCCCTGCGCGACTTCTTGCAGGACGTACAAAATACGTCCGCGTTCATCCCGGCGACCGCGGAGCCACAATTTGTCAGCGCGGTAATATCCCGCCTCCGCGGAGATGCGCGTAACTGCGTTTACGGGGAAACCATCCAAACCGTGAGGCAGCTCATTCAGCTGCTAAAAGAGCGCCTCGCCCGCGGTAAGACCTATGATTATTATTCCCGCGCGCTGAACACGATTCGAATGAAGAGAGACCAAACGGTAGGTCAGTTCTACGACCAAATCAGAATTTTGCTGAGCGGTGGAAGAACAGCGTTTAGGAGTCAATTCAACACGGAACCTCCGGCATTGAATCACGACCCACTCCATCAAATCGCGCTCAGCTCGTTCATCGACGGATTGCCAACAAACATAAGCGCCGCTGTGGCGCTGCGCGAACCTGAGACTCTCGAATCCGCGTTCAAAATCGCGGAAAACCTCGCGCTTCATGATTCGCGAATAAAATACCGCGATCACGCTAGGGATAACACAGCTCAGGTCCTTTTCACCCCCGGCGTCTCGCGATCCCCGTCGCCAAACGCGAGCAGGAATTGGCCGGCCTCATCAAATCGCAGCTGGTCGCCGTCCGCCGACCGCAGCTGGTCTCCGTCGGCGGGCCACAGCTGGTCGCGCCCTGGGAGTCAGGAGCGAACGGGGGATCGACCGCCCGGTATATTAAAACGGCCAAGCGACTTCAGGGATGGGCGGCCCAGCCGTGAACAGCTCCGACGAGGGTGCGGACGCAGGAACTGCTGCACCGCAGACAGGCGGTGCCAATGCTGCCCGTGCTGTCCTTGGAGCGCAGGGCCGGATTCCAGCGGCCCGCGACACGGGTGTGGCCGCGAGATTTGCTGCACCGCGAGCAGTCGTTGTTTGTGCTGCCCATGTTGCCCGTGGAGTCAGTTCACGCCGCCGGCGGCGCCTCAATTCCGCGGGCCTTTAAACTCGCCGGAGGCTCGTCGACCAAACTCGCCGGCGAGCCGACCGACGGAGCAGGTAATCGCGGACCGTGTGACCCGTCCGGGAGACCACCAGTCATCTGTCCGATTCCTGGAAAACGGCGGCTCGTCCTCTGGACCCCAGCCTCCGAAGAACAACCAGTAGTCGAAATGAAAGCGCCGGAATTGAGACGGGAAAAAGGCCAATTTTTCCTGGACACCGGATCCTCAGCAAGTCTCATTAAATTGAGCGCCCTTGACGAAAACTTAATTATTGATACGACCGACACAATCTGGGTGAAGGGTTTTGGGGACTCCGAGACACCGACACTCGGGTCCGTGTCTCTCCATTTTACAGATAGGCCGACAAAATTTTACGTCCTGCGGGAATTGCCGTTGAAAAGCGACGGGTTGATCGGAAAACCCTACTTTTTCGCAGAACATGCTGAGATCTCTTTCCACCACAATACCATGGTCACAATGGACGAACCAATCCGGCCGAAGCATTTTTTGCCGGTATCTCCAGAACCCGCGCAAATGCCAACGCCGGTTTTACTCGCGAAAACCTCGCCCGCGAAATACAAATTGCGGGCGCGAATGCGGGAGCAAATTCGCGTCCCGATATCTAATGCAGATTTGAACGAAGGCTATCTCCCGCAGATCCAGACCAGATATGGCGTGTATTTAGGAAACGCAATCGTAGCACAGGAAAAGGGCGTTTGTCACGTCCTCGCGATTAACACGCGATTCGAGGACGTGGACATCGAGCTAGAGCCCCAAGAAATCCAACCGTACGAATACTGCAGCGATGAGGGTTATTCAAGTTACACCGCGGAGATAGACTCGGGGAGCGACACCGTAGCCCCTCCCGAGAATCGCGTGGCAGCCATACTGGCAGCGCTCCGACTCGACCGTCTTAACGACGAGGAGAAGGCCCATGTCCGCCGGCTCATAGAGGAATTTCCCGATAGATACAAACTGCCCGGCGATAGATTAGGATGCACAAATCTCGTGCATCATAAAATTCCGACGGTCGACGATCTCCCGGTAAATACCAAACAGTACCGGTTTCCCGTAATTTACAGGAACGAACTGGAGCGCCAGGTACAAAAGAAGCTTTCGGACGGAGCCATAGTCCACTCTCGGTCCCCGTATAATTCGCCGGTTTGGATTGTACCGAAAAAGGCCGATTCGCAGGGAAACCCCCGAATGCGAATGGTTATCGACTTCCGGAAACTAAACGAAAAAACTGTTTCCGACGCCTATCCCCTGCCCAACATGATTGAAATATTGGAACAATTGGGAAAGGCGAATTACTTCACCACCTTCGACTTGGCCAGTGGGTTCCAACAAATACCCATGGACCCGCAGGACGGCGCGAAAACAGCATTTTCTACACTCAACGGTCACTACGAATACGCTCGTATGCCGGAAGGGTTGAAAAATGCTCCCGCGACGTTCCAGCGTCTGATGGACCGCGTTCTGATCGGACTCCAGGGCACTGAATTATTCGTATATCTCGACGACATCGTCGTATTTGCGGAAACCCTGGAGGAACATCAGAAGAAAGTCCGACGGCTGATGCAGCGGCTCGAGGAAGCAGACTTGTACTTGGAGCCCGATAAGTGCGAGTTCCTGCGCAGAGAGGTAGCGTATCTGGGCCATATCGTGAGCCAGGACGGCCTACGTATGGACCCTAAGAAACTCGAAGCCGTAAAGCGCTTCCCCGAACCGAAAACTCAAAAGAATGTGCGACAATTCCTCGGGCTCGCCGGCTACTACAGACGATTTATCCCGAACTTTTCCGATCGAGCGCGACCGCTCTCAGATTTGCTTAAAAAGGGAAAATCATTTCACTGGGGGCCCGAGGAAAAACGTAGTTTCCGCAATTTACGGAAAGCCCTCTGTAAGGAACCGATATTGCAATACCCGGATCTTTCAAAGCGCTTCATTCTCACCACGGATGCCTCGGAATATGCCCTCGGTTCTGTGCTCGCGCAGGAACACGACGGTAACGAGCTCCCAGTAGCTTATCACTCGAGAATATTCACGAAAGCGGAAAGAAACTACGGGACTACCGAGCAAGAGTGCCTCGCAATAATCGAGTCCATAGAGCATTTTTCTACCTACCTCTACGGCAAGAATTTCAAGCTCGTGAGCGATCACGAGCCTCTCAAATGGATTCGAACTCAGCTCGATCCAGGCAAGAGGCTCAATCGATGGAAAATGCGATTACGGAAATACGATTACGAGTTCGCCTACAAGCCAGGCCGTGATAACGTGGTTGCCAACGCTCTCTCTCGTAACCCCGTCAATCCAGACAAATCGACAACGAGCGACTCCGAGTCGGAGGAGCCGATCGTACGGTTGGTTTTGCCTATAATGCGCAGGGGAACATCGACGAAAACACGCCCGACCCGGGTTACCCCAGCGGCAGCCGTGCCGACGCAAGGAACGGTGGCCACACGCACACGTGCTCGCCTGCGCACTACACCGTCGGTACCCACGGTGCCTGAAGCGGAGGGCTCAAGCTCGGAAACTTCCGGCCCCCCCGCAATGCGTACGAGGTTTAAGGCAAGTGGTGGACGCGGTACACCGCCGGCCTCGACCACAGCTGAACACAGCTCAGAAGATTCAGGCCCACCGATACAACGAATTCATCGGAGTATGTTGCCGGCCCCGCTTCTACCGTCAAAGCGACCCAAGGCCCCCGCGAAGGTCGCCGCCAAAGCGGCTCCCTCAGGCTCAGATACGTCATCAGGTATCGCGACCGCGGCTGCAGAGGGGAAACCCGACTCCGTCGCGATCGCCGTGAGCCCGCCAAGCGACGACTCGGACGATAGCGTGTTCGAGGAAATGACTCCCGACGCGGCAACCTCGGATTCGCAATCAATACCGAAGTCGATAAGAGAATCGGTTCAAAAATTTGACGAATCCTTGCGCCAACTGGAAAAGCGTTTCCAGACACAAGGAACCTGCGTTCCCGTAGCCCCGGAATCCGAGAAACCGATTCTCGAATGGCCCGATTATTTATCGGAGGGGGAGGAATTGGAGGAGAATGCAAAACAGGCCCTACAGGTCTTAGACCCGTTCGACGATCTACATGGGGACGCGGAGCTCGTGCGTAGATTGGCGGAGTTGAGTAAAAAGGAGGTTCCGGCAACAGAGGAGGACCTCCTGAGGCGGGTAAGCACGGTAGGAGCCAAGGTGGTACCCCCAGCGGACGAGCCTAAAGAAATAATACCGACAACCACGGAACGAGAAACCTCAGAACCCGTCAGCCGTAGCGAGAGCCACGCGACGGAGGAAGAGAACCCAAAGAGCGACAAAGATAGAGTCGCAAAGACCGAATCACCGAAGCGCGTAAGTAAGACAGAGACGGAAGCCACCGTCACGGATGGAACCGAGGCGGACGACGAGGACGAGAAGCCGGCGGGTGCGAAAGGGGACGCCTTAAAACCGGGCAAAAGGGAGCTGGCCACACGTACGTGTGCCAGCGGCCATAGCTCGCAATCCGAGCGCGCCTCCGATAAGACTCGGCCCGGGGCCCCCTTACCGCCTCGCGCCGCGCGGCGCTCGATCCGCTGGTCGCTTCCGACGGCCGATAAGGACCCCGTGGCGCGCTCGACGCCTTATCGCCCGCGAATACCTATGCCCCGCGAGCCCCTACCACAGCCAATTTCCATTAATTCAAGTAACCAAATTAATTGCCCCGAAAATTCATACTTGGTGGCGTCCACGGAAACTTCGGATGAGACAACCGACGAGGCCGAAGCTAAACCGAAGGCCGAGTCGGGAGTAGAGCACCCGGTCATGGGTACGCGAGAATGTCTCACGTACAAGGCGGACAACCTTGTCCACTTTATTTCAGCGGACGGCGAATTGACCACCCCGATCAGAAAATTGTTATGCGACCTGGGAAGGATAAACGCGGAGGAAATCAAGCGAAGCCGCCTAAGGCCCGGGCAAATAGCCGTAACGCCGTACCGCGGAAAAAAACATCTACAGCGTCGTCGTGAAAACGCGTTATTTCGATGCAACCGAAGCAATGGCCATAAACGCGGGTCTGAGGGGACTCAAGAGGGTCCTTGAAAAGGCCGGTGTCGAAGCGTTTCGAATTTCACGCGCGGGAGAGTATACCGACGCGCTGCCCCGAACGACGTTCGTCGAGCTGCTGCATGAATTGTTCGATGGCACCCGTATAGCTGTGACAATTTGCTACGGAAAAATACAAATTCCCCCGGTAGACTCGCAGGCAGAAATAATACGCGAATTCCATGAGAGCCTCATGGGCGGGCATCGTGGAGTAACCAAAACTTATCGGAAAATCCGAGAACGCTACTACTGGCCCTCATTGCGAAAGGAAGTACAGAACTTCATTCGGAAATGCACGGGCTGCCAGGAGCGCAAGCTGGTGCGTGCCAAGACGCGAGAGCCTATGCTCTTGACGGACACGCCGGCGGACGTTTTCGATAAGGTGTCTCTCGACACCGTAGGCCCTTTGCCAACGACTCCGCACGGGAACCGGCATATACTTACTATTCAGGATCATCTGTCTAAGTATTGCCTCGCCGAACCGATACCCGATTTACAGGCGACAACAATTGCCGAGGCAATGGCTCGACGGCTGGTAGCCCAATTTGGGGCGCCTCGAGCCATCCTCACGGATCGCGGCGCGTCCTTCATGAGCAGTTTGCTGAGGGAAATTGCAAAAATATTCCATATAACGCCATTAACCACCTCTGGCTACCGACCGCAAACAAACGGGGCGCTCGAACGGAGTCACATAATGCTGGCAGAATATATCAAGAGTTACGCTCACCAATACGATGACTGGGATAGGCTGCTGCCCTATGCGGAGCTATCTTATAACACGAGCGTCCACGAGGCCACGAATTTTACTCCCTACGAGGTGATTTTCGGGAGACTGCCCCGGCTACCGAGTCAATTCCCCACTGAAGATAAGCTATCCACATATAATTCTTTCACCATTGAATTAATTAAACGACTTTCCGAAATACGAGCGCTGGCGGGGGACAATCAAAATCAAGCGAAAGAAACAACCAAAAAGTATTACGACAGGAAAATCCGCCCCTTCGCCGGAAAAATCGGTGACCAAGTTTAAGTGCTCAAAGAACCCCGAAAAGGAAAATTTGATAGCCAATATCACGGGCCCTACAAAATTGTACAGATCTCCGATCACAGTAACGTTATTCTGGAAACAAAAGACAATAAGCGATTCAGGAAGCATGTTGATAAAATTAAGGTTGCGTATGCGTGAGCCTCAAAAGTGTGTGTGCCACGGGATGCGTCATCCCGAGGAAAAGCGTAGGTCTTATAGTCGGATATGTTCACAGACATAGGGACGGGTGCGAGCGAGTGAAAAGAGTGAGAGAGAGACTATAGGCGCGAAGCACGTGCGCGGAGTGAAAAGAGACGGAGAGGAAACACTTGGGAGCCGGCGGAGTGCGCGCGAGCAGGACGCCATGCTACAGTTCGCCGTCCTTCTCTCTCTCCTGGTTCTGACCGAGGGGAAGCTGGACCACACAAATGCGTATCACGTCACCGCGATACCAGATCAGCCAGGAATATATTTTGAACGAGTTTCACCTCTTCGTCTGCAACACGTCGACTGGAGGGTCACAGTATTCATGGAAACGGATAAATTCATGAACGATTTCCCTCAAGTTCAGGTGCAATTGGCTACAGTACAAGCAGCCTGCTGCAGCATTAATCCCTGCGAAAAGTGCCTCGAACTACTGCGAATCGAGTACTTCGACGAACGCGTCACGCGCGCGAAGGCGCTGATAAATGAGCTCGCCACTATCGCGGACGATTCTACACTACGCGAGCCGGCCAAATACTTGCGGCTACGTTCAATGAAAAAGAGGTCCGTCCCCCTTGGATTTATTGGTTCGCTTAGCAAATCATTGTTCGGCACGCTGAACGAAGAAGATGCCGAATATCTAACGGGACAGATCGACCGACTATTCGCGGACCAGGCGAACCTTACGCAACTCATAACAAAACAAAGCCACATCACGAGATCCAAGCTGCAGAATCTACACGAAGAACACATAGCCGAAATGAAAATAGTGAATAAATTGTATAACCGGGTACATGGACTCAGAGACACATTAAACAAAGTAATCAACGAGACCACCCTAATAATTTACAACAACGAGTTGCAGAATCTCGCTTACCGAGTGGAAATCAAAATTAATCGATACATCGAGACGTGCGAAAAATATTTACGGGTGATAGCAGCAGCCAGGGACGGACGTTACGAAGCGAGCGTGCTAACCACGCCGCAGCTAATGGCCGTCGCGCAAGAAATACATGCGCGACTGCCAGAGTTCGAATTTCCACTTACATCCGAGTATATACGCGGGGAGTCGTTATCACGCTTGGCAAGGACAGACGTAGTGTTGTCACGTGCGGAGCGGCCTCGCACGCAGCAAGCTAACCCCCTGCGTGAAGCGCAAGGGTTTATTTTTATTAATTTCGGGGTTACTCCGGTCACGGCCCCGTACAGGGCTTTCCCTTGGGATTCTCAGGGTTAAATAAATAATCGTAACTCAGGTTAACTGGTAAAATTAGAGTATATTGACATAAAATCGAAGCAAGAAACAAAAGACAATTAAGTAATTATTCATCGATTCAGGAAAGATATTATTTCCGGTGTGATAACAAAAAAAATAAAATAACGCCTTAAGCCTAGCGCGTGTTGTACTCACACTCGAGCTCTCACAGGCCGACCAGCTCGTCGGCTTGTTTCACGCAATCGTTCACACTTAAACCTACACGACCGACGCTCGCATCGATTGTTCGTGGCGAAAATAATTGTGACTCTTATTCTATCACTGCACAGGCTGACCTCCGCGGCGCGCGCGACTTTCGTGACTCGGACAGAATGTTAAATTTTGACTGTTGTGAGAATTATCGCGAAAGAATTACAGCTGCTTTGCGGGAGCTGAGAGTGGAGCCGATTTCCAACTTTTCGGTTCAGGAATTAGCAGGAGACTGACTGTCCCGCTCGCGTCCGACGGCGCGCTTGCCGTCGGCAACAAGCGGGGCATTTTTTCCACGATCGGCGAAAATCTTTTAATTCGTCAGCGGAAACCGCAGCGCGTGTCCGAGGCCATCCCGTGCAGGGAGAGAGTCTTTTGGTCACGTCCGCCGCATCCTGGTGTTCGCTTACACTCAGGATTGCGCGGACGTTGGCGGTCGCGAAACTTAATACATAGTTTAGAATAACGAATACATAGTTTGGAATAAATCATTTGAAATAATTTTTAGGTTTTTTATTATGTTAAAATAACGCGGGACGTGACAGTGTACCATAAGGGACGAGTAATCATCGTCGTTCACATCCCCCTACTGGAGCGAGCAATCTACAATTTATACCGCATGCACGCATGGCCGGTTCCGCAAACCGGAAACAACCAGAGCGGATCGGCGTACGTGGTACCTTCCACCCCCTACATTATCGTATCGGCTGATCGACGCACCTATTTTCTCGCCGACGCGATTTATATGGGAACTTGCGCGACCATGGAACACCGATACATCTGTTCCATGGAAACCCCACTGCTGGAAGTTTCCACAGCAAGGCAGTGTGAAATCTCTTTATTAATACATCCCACCGTACAAGCCTACCGGCAATGCGATGTAAGAATTCGGCCGCTGCATGACACGTTCTGGACACACTTACCAACGCAGGGCGGGTGGCTGTTCTCGGTATCGGAGCGAGAGACGGTCCACATACTATGTCCCGGCCTGGCTGACGTCACTGTGCCGATCGAAGGGGCGGGCGTGCTGCATCTGAGCGCCAATTGTGTGGGGCGAACTCGAACGACCGCGCTCACGGGAGTTCGCGCTTATGACAGCCAAGAACAATTTTTTTATTCCCCGGAAATATCGCTGGACATATCAATAGTGGCGCCAACCGTAACATTAACTGCGGAAAACGACCCGTCGACACCGATGGAGGAAAATATCACGAAATCACGGACCAAATGGGGAGGCCACGAAACAGACGAGTCGCTGTTCGAGGTAGAACAACGCATCGCCGAAATCGGAACGCATCAACGGGACAAAAGGAAACAGCAAACCTTATTCATGGCCGGGTTCTCCTTGCATGCCTTTCTCATTGCCATAATGCTGCTATTTCTTTGTCGCGGGAGATTGTTGCATATCGCCGCGGGACTCCGCGCTCGGCGGCGTGACTCCGGACTCAGCCGAAAGTCACACTTCAGAAGAGTGGATATCGAGTCGGGCCACTTACCACCAACGTCAACAGAACAGGACGCAGGAAACTCAAGCCCAGCGTCAAGGGCCAGGCAGCGAGCGAGCGGCAAGACACAACAAAGATAAGCGTTCTTCCACGAACCTTACCCCCGCTCAACGCCGTCGTCGATTAGGGAAGAAAGAAAAGCCAGCACCTCTCTACGCCAAGGCCCAGGACGCAAATCAGAACACCACCGACTGCGCTCCGTGCCGAACCGCGCTTCGCAGATCTTTAACCGAAATCATTCAAATCAAAAGCGAGTAACCGCGACAGCTACGGAGTGAACAAGTGAACTTGTACAAGTGAACTTCGTCGTGCAGTGCAGTGAGCCCGGACAAAAAAAAAAAAAAAAAAAAAAAAAAAAAAAAAACAATGGGCTACGACAACGCGGTGCACGAAATTATGTTGCTCGGGAAGTGCCCGGTCTGCCGCAAGGGCACTACGGTGTGTGCGGACTGGGGTGGTTCGAACGGTGGTCCGATGTCTCGGGCAGGCAGGGCCTTAAAACGTGCCCGCTTTGTGAAATTACGCTGCCGGCGCTGCGCGTAGCGTCGCACGCGGGGACCTGCCTCGCTGCATTCGAGCAAGTGATGCGGCGAGTGCAGCGCAGGTCTCAACCGACTGCGCGATATCCGCCCCCGGACCCGGACGTCTCCAGGCCCTCGACGTCCCGCTCAACCAGGGTCGTGCAGGTCGCAACAACGGCGCCGACCGTTACCCCCCGACGCCGCTCGAGGGGTAGAAGGAACGGCAGGAAGGCGGAGATCACGCCGCACGTCGTCGTCTCACCACCCGAGACAGCCGCCCCTGTGAGCGAGCAAGCCACAGTACCCGGCGTGGCACCGCGCACAAAGCGTGTGATTTACGCGAAATTGCACGCGCTTTATCGCGAAATTTCGGGAATACTGGGCCCCGAAGTTCGCGAATCCGCGGATTGGGCCACGCCGCTGTACTACGCGGCCGTGGCATCGGGTTCGACTGAAGCAGCCGCCGACGGCAAGGAGCCGTCAACCGTTCCGTCGGACGAACATGAACCGACGGACGACGAAGCCGTCGCGTCGGACGAACAAGATCCGACGGGCGACGAAGCCGTCGCGTCGGACGAACAGAAGATGCCGCCGGCCGTCGCAACGGGAGCGACCGCGCGCGCCGAGCCGACGGACAACGAAGTCGACCCGACCCAGGCTGACATTGAGGACGACGAAGCCGTCGCGTCGGACGAACAAGATCCGACGGGCGACGAAGCCGTCGCGTCGGACGAACAAGATCCGACGGGCGACGAAGCCATCGCGTCGGACGAACAGAAGATACCGCTGGCCGTCGCAACGGGAGCGACCGCGCGCGCCGAGCCGACGGACAACGAAGTCGACCCGACCCAGGCTGACATCAAGGACGACGAAGCCACCGTTCCGTCGGACGAACGAGACCCGACGGACGACGAAGCCGTCGCGTCGGGAGCGACCGAGCGAGCCAAACCATTGGAAGACGAAGCGATCGCCGCGATGCTACGCGGAGTAGATCACGAAAGGGCTCGTAAGATAAAACGGGCCCTCCTCATCGTCGACCAGGCTCAGGCGCTGGCAGCCGAGGAGTTAGAACGCGTGCGGAGGCTCCTCGAAGAGGCGCACTCCGTGTCGCCGGAAAACGACAACGAGGACGACATCGACAACGAGGACGACAACGACAACGAGGACAACGACCAAGAGGAGTCCGCCGACGAGCCGAGCAGCCCGCCGTCGGCAGAGGCAACAGCAGCCGGCAACCTGCTCGTCGCCCCGGTGAGAGGACTCACGGACGACGATCGGGTGCACATCCAGGAGCTACTGGGCGCGTACGTCGCTGGCTGGTAAATCGACGACAACACCGGGGACCCAACCAACTTCGCGTCGATTGTGCTTCGCGTGTTCCCCTCCCGTGCTTTGCGTTTCCGAGTGTTTTTTTTGTTTTGTGCGTTTATTATTACACCAACTATATTATAATCATAATTAATTTTTTTTGGCGCAACGTAGGAGCGAAATAACTGGTGAGTTTTTTTTTGTTTGCGTTCTTTTTTTATGTTATTTTATTTTATTTTATTTTATCTTGTCTTATTCTTTTTTTTATTATTTTTTCCTTTTTGTTGTTTTCCTCCCTCGCCCGCACCAACGATGCGACAAATAGCGCGGACGTGCGCCGGCAAGCCCAGCGTCGGTGTCCCTGCCGGCCCCGTCGCTTTATACGACTGGGTCGATGGGGGCATCGACACTTAAGGGGGGAGGGGTGTCACGTCCCGCGTTATTTTAACATAATAAAAACTAAAAATTATTTCAAATGATTTATTCCAAACTATGTATTCATTATTCCAAACTATGTATTAAGTTTCGCGACCGCCAACGTCCGCGCAATCCTGAGTGTAAGCGAACACCAGGATGCGGCGGACGTGACCAAAAGACTCTCTCCCTGCACGGGATGGCCTCGGACACGCGCTGCGGTTTCCGCTGACGAATTAAAAGATTTTCGATGATTGTTTAAAAAATGCCCCGCTTGTTGCCGACGGCAAGCGCGCCGTCGGACGCGAGCGGGACAGGCAGTCTCCTACTAATTCCTGAACCGAAAAGTCGGAAATCGGCTCCACTCTCAGCACTCGCAAAGCAGCAGTAATTCTTTCGCGATAATTCTCACAACAGTCAAAAATTTAACATTCTGTCCGAGTCACGAAAGTCGCGCGCGCCGCGGAGGTCAGCCTGTGCAGTGATAGAATAAGAGTTACAATTATTTTCGCCACGAACAATCGATGCGAGCGTCGGTCGTGTAGGTTTAAGTGTGAACGATTGCGTGAAACAAGCCGACGAGCTGGTCGGCCTGTGAGAGCTCGAGTGTGAGTACCAACACGCGCTAGGCTTAAGGCGTTATTTTATTTTGTTATCACACCGGAAACAATATCTTTCCTGAATGCTTGTTTCGATGAATAATTACTTAATTGTCTTTTGTTTCTTGCTTCAATTTTATGTCAATATACTCTAATTTTACCAGTTAACCTGAGTTACGATTATTTATTCAAACCCTGAGAATCCCAAGGGAAAGCCCTGTACGGGGCCGTGACCGGAGTAACCCCGAATTTAATAAAAATAAACTCTTGCGCTTCACGCAGGGGGTTAGCTTGCTGCGTGCGAGGCCGCTCCGCACGTGACAATTTCGTCCGTCGATTACCCAGTACTTCTTTCGCAGGGTGTAGAGTGTGGATTGTACACCTGTATGATAGTTCGCTATGTGAGCGTGTCGAATGATCAACGTCGTCACATGATGCGATTTTGGCAGAATTATCGGATGTTTCTCCGCGAATGGAAATTTGGAGTTTGTCAGCCGGCCTCCGATGCGAATTATGCCTTGGTCGTCCAGGAATGGAGTCAGAGATGTCAGTTTACTCTTTGGATTTACGACCCCGTTTTCCTCCAAGTCCCGGAGATCGCTTGAGAAGCTCGCGGCTTGGACCAGTTTTATTATGGTTGAATTTGCCGTTTCCAGTTCTTCCAATGTGACGTGCCCCTTTTCCTTGTTCGTGACCTTGAATCTCAGAGCATATGCGATAAATCTCCGCAATTTCATGATCGATGAGTAGCGTGGGACTACGTCGCTTTGAACTGGTGTCGCGAAACATCTGATTTTCCGTAAACCAGGCAGTTGGTCCATTGTCGGCACTCCGAGTTGCGGCCACGTCGATTCGTCGTCTGTGAGCCATGTTGGACCCCTTTTCCACTTCTCGTCTGAGACGTATGCTGCTGGAAGCTGGCCTCTCGAGATGAGATCTGCCGGATTGTCGAGTGATCGGACGTGGCGCCAATCCGCTGGGTCCTCAATGTGAAGTGCTTGACGAATCGTCGAGTACAGCTTGCTCAATAAAGCGGCTCCGCACAGTTCCAACTTGGGAATTGTCATGGGCGGAATCCTTTCTACTACTTCGTCGGGTGGTACAGCTTCCTTTGTCTGAGCTT
The DNA here is from genome assembly GCA_963932165.1 of Pimpla rufipes. NCBI lineage: Eukaryota > Metazoa > Arthropoda > Insecta > Hymenoptera > Ichneumonidae > Pimpla > Pimpla rufipes. The sequence continues at coordinate 4,265,300 of OZ010643.1, forward strand.
CTTGCTTGAGAGGAGCGACACGTGATTTTGCGCAAAGGAGTGTCGAAGAAACGTTGCCACTACGGTCGGTAGTTCTGATGTAGACACAGGCGCCGTATGCCCGTTCGCTAGCATCGCAGAATCCGTGCAGTTGTATCTCTTGAGCTTGAGCGGGTATAATTCTTCTGTCGAATTGTAAGTTGTTGAGAAGGTGTAGCTGTGACGCGTAGTTGTTCCATTCAGAGTGGATTTCGGCTGGGATGGATTCGTCCCACTCAAGTTTTTCCTTCCAAAGTCGTTGCATGATCAATTTCGAATAGATCACCACTGGACCTAGGAGTCCTAGCGGATCAAATATTCTCGCGATGTGCGACAGAATGGTTCGTTTTATGACTCGGACATCTCGTGACACAGGGCTGACCGTGTTGATGATGGCATCTTGCTCGGAATTCCAGTGGATGCCGAGCGTCTTGATTGTTTGGTCTTGAGACGATTGTAGCTTTAGGTTGATGCTGCCAGATGGTAATCCTTGTAGCAGACGTGGATCATTTGAGGCCCATTATCGAAGGTTGAGACCACCGCGTTGCAAAAGTGCGTCTATCTCGTCTTGAAGTTTGAGGGCATCACGAAACGTTGGTGCTCCAGTTAGGAGGTCGTCAACATACAAATCGCGTTTTATGATCTCTGCCGCTGCTGGATAATCCGTCTTCTCGTCGTCAGCCAGCTGATGGAGGCACCGCGTCGCCAAAAATGGTGCTAGAGATAGGCCGAATGTCACCGTATTAAATTCATAGGTGGCTATTGAGCCACTGGGATCTCGCCAGAGGATCCTCTGGTACTTCCGGTCTTCCTCTCGAACCTTGAATTGGTGATACATTTTCTCGATGTCTCCAGTCAGCACGAATTGATGACCGCGGAATCGCAGAAGGAGTGAGAAAATTTCATCTTGGATGGTAGGTCCCACCATCAGAGTGTCGTTGAGAGACAAACCAGTGCTGGACTTTGCCGACCCGTCGAAGACTACTCGGACCTTGGTGGTGACGCTGCTGTCCTTGATGACCGCGTGGTGCGGAAGATAGAAACCTCCTCCCTTCGCCGCATCTTCCTGTACCATGGACATGTGCCCCAAGGTTAAGTATTCCTGTAGAACAGCGTCGTACTGAAGTTTGAGGTCCGAATTTTTTGTCAATTTGCGTTCGATCCCGAAAAGCTGTTTCATTGCCATTGATCGAGACTCGCCGAGCTGTTCCTTCTTGTTGTTGAACGGGAGTTCTACGACGTATCGACCATCGTTGTCACATCTCACTGTTTCTTGGAAATGATCCTCACAGCTGATTTCTTCTGGGCTGATGTGACGCTTCATGCAAATTTCCTCGATTTCCCAGAACCGTTTCATTATGTTGTCCAATGTAGTCGCATGGAATTGTCGCTTGCTGATCTACAATTTGTCCGTGGGAATGGTACCGCCGATGATCCATCCAAATCGTGTCTTCTGGAGGTAGAGATCTGGACCGTCGGGTGAAGACAGATTTATCTGACCCACGCAAAAGGCAGATAGTGTGGGACCCGAACCGAGCAGCATGTCAACTTCTGCTGGTTGATCGAAGTTGGGATCGCCGAGTTCAATATTGCGTGGCAGCGGAATGGAATCTCGCGGGATTCTTTCGTCTGGTACCAGTCCCGCGATGTCGTTGATCGTCAGGAAGTTTAGCGTCCTTTCGAAATTATAGAGTCGCGACCTTGTCTTTGCGAGATTATTCGTGACAGTGTGAGTCTTGTTCATTGCTCTGATTGGGATGGCCAACTTCGTTTTTTGTAAGTCGAGCAATGTATCGAGTATCTGGCAGAACTCGGCACGATATCACCTTTCCCGATGCACTAAGCACGTTGATTTTGGCGGTCACTGGAAGATCTCTCGTCGGAATATTGGCAACGAGACTTTTCATCGTTGACTGTTGCAGTTCAATTTGTGCTGGCAATAGTCATGCTTGAGAATCCCTTGGTTGGTTGGATCCGCTTCGCTCAGACGATGATGGTGATGACTCCGAGAAGTGCAGCCACGTGTGGTGCTTCTTGTGGCACGTTTTGCAGGAAAATGTCGACGTGCACTGTTTCACGCCGTGACCCGAGCGCAGACAATTGATGTAAACCGACGCTCGAGTCGCTGCTTGGTATTTTTCCTTTGGCGAAAGCTTTTTGAACTCTTGGCAATGGGATAGTTGGTGTTGACCTCGGCATTGCGAGCACTCGTTGGTCGTAGTGGTGACGAAGCTTCGCGTCTGCTTTGTAGCCTTGCCGTTCTAACTGTGAGAGCCATTGTGGGGTTTTGTCTGTACCTTGGTTCGGCCACCCTTTGATTGCGGTTCATCCCATGAACGTACAGTACGCCGAAGAAAGGCGATGAGGTTATCATACGTCGGCAATATGCTCGTGTCGTCCCCTTGTGCCATTCTCCACTGCTTGCGAGTGACCTCGTCGATCTTAGAAAGAGCGTTGCACAGCATCAGTGTGCTGTAGGAATTCTCGCCCATGGACGTGAGCGCAGAGTTGTGTAGCTCGAGTGTGTTTATCAACTCATTCAGGTCTTAAGGAGATTCTCGTTGCATCACTGGGAGGCTGAACATTTTGGATACGTGAAGCTCGCGAATTCGACTCTTGTCCTCATATGTCCTTTTGAGCAGCGTCCATGCACTGTGATAGCTTGTATCGGTCGTGTCGAATTGTTTAACTATTCGCTCTGGTTCGCCGCTGAGACACGAGCGCAGATATTTGAATTTTTCCGTGTCGCTGAGACCTGGGTATTGCCCGATCGAGGTTTGGAAATCGTCCTGAAAACCAAGCCAGGCTTTGTATTTGCCATCGAATTTTGGTAGTGCCTGCTCTGGGAGACGCGTTAGCGTTGTCACCTGGGAGGCGAATGGGTTCGGTGACGCGTGGTTCGCGGAAGATGAGTTCGCTGTCGATGCAGCTTTGGCGTCTGCGATGTTTTCCTTTAATCTAGAGCATCGCGCTATGAGATTCGTGAGATCGTCTTCCATCCTTGCGTATTCTGCGTAGTGGTCGACTTGAGGTTCGAGCTCTTGCAGTTCGGCCGTGTATTCATCTAAACCGGTAAATGCGATTTCTAGACGACCCATGTGCGCGTCAAGTTGGTGAACGTCCGGGTTTGCTTCTAGTTCGACCAATAGAGCTTTGAATCGCGTTAATCTCGCCTTGATGGCACCGCGTTTGTGGACGAGCTGGTCTCGTTTCTTCGCATCAGTTGCGTTGAGCGACATTTTGAAGAAGAATGTTTGGAATGTGTCGACTTGAAGTGCAAATTGATTGGCGTTAAGCCTTTTAACGGTCTTACAGTTTGTAGATCAGTCGTCGGTACTGGTGACGTTGGAATCCGATGGTGGAGGACGTGTTGCTCTTCCTTCCTTGGTATTCACTTGGGGTCACAGTAGCTCTTGCTGCACTTGCACTTCACTTGTCGAGTTTGTCGAAGCACGAGTCACTTCACTGTATACGTCTGTCCGGTATCTTTCAATCCGGCTCGAAGGACCAAAAATTATGTTCGTGGCAACAGTGCGTCTCGACTTACGATGCGAGTCAACCGAGGTTGTAAATCTCGATACCGAATATTGTTATTCGACACTGTGTTTTCACGAACTCCCACACCTCACATTAATGGGATGTAGGTGATTAGTTGCAAATATCACGAGATAAATTAAACACAATTTATTCGCAATATTTACAGAGTTGAATGGATACAAATTAAATTACGAGTTAGGTTGCTTCGTGTTGTAAGCACGAAGGTTGAAAGAATTATTCGCAGTCACAAGGTTAGAGAATTCTCAAGAAGATTCTCTTGTGTCCTTGTGACGTTAGAACTTCAGTATCAAATTGAGAGAAGTGCCGATGTCCATGCTGAGTGGATTCTTGATGTGCACTCTTCCAAGTTTCGTTGATTACTAACTAACTTAAAGTTAAAGATGCCCTTCGTGGTGGGTGACGAGCTTCTTCTAGGAAGGGGAACATTACGCTCTCCCTTTTTAGGCACTCACGTTTTGAAGAAACGCAGAAAGTGCCTATTGAATTCGCGCTCCACCGACTAAATTACGTTTTTATAGGAAAATGTTAATACAATTTCAATTTGTTTACTTTTTTTACAGCAGATTTCTTAAATATAGTAAAATACATAATCTGGGTGTAACAGAATATAGAAATTTCATTACTAAATATGATTGGCTGCGTAGACTAGATTTTGTGTTATTCGGACGTCCGTATCACTCAGGGGGTCTGGACTGAATGGACCGAACAAGTTGAAATTTGGAATATTTCTTAATCTGGCATTGTGAAGTATGCCCATGAAGTATGGAAATTATTCTCTGTTTCTATAGAGGGGTTTATTTCAAGAAAATTGGCATTTTGGAGTCTAAAATTGTGTCCGGCTCACATTCTTCGCAGTCAACAGATGAATTTGGCTGAAAATTGCTACATAATTCTGAAGTACCTTAATTCTGAAACACTTTTTTTAGATTATTTTTCAGATCATTTTTTAATAGTGTTAACCTACCACGATACAGTATTTCAGGTCAAAATGTATGTACAGGTCTCAATCTTCGCAGTCGCAAGAACAATTTTTCTGAAACTTGCTGCATACTCCTAATTTACTTTAAAGAAAAGGTATTTTTATCAAATAGTTTTAACCTACCACAATATAGCTTTTCAGGTTGAGTCGTATGTACAGGTACCATCTTCGCAGTCGTCAGTACCATTTTTCTTATACTTGCTGCGTACTCCTAAATTAATTGAACGCAGAGGTACTTTTTAGAATAGTGTTAAAATACCACGATACAATTTTTCAGGTTGCAATGTATGTATTGGTCACATTCTTCGCAGTCAATGGAACAATTTTTCTGAAACTTGCTGCGTACTCCTGATTTACTTTAACACAGAGGTATTTTTAAACACAATTTTAAACTACCACGATATAGATTTTCAGACCGAAATGTGTGTAACGTTCTCAATCTTTACAGTCGTCAGAACAATTACTCTGATACTTGCTGCATACTCCTAAATTACTTTAACGCAAAGGCACTTTTTTAGATTATCTTTGCTTCCTCATTGAGGAAGCTTTGTTTTCGAGAATTTTTTTTTTCGAGATTATCATGTCAGTATGTTCAGAATCACCTAAAACGCCCAGAAAAATGGTTTAGAAAAAATGGCCGTTTGTGTGCGTCCGTGCGTGCGTGCGTGCGTCAAATTTGGCATGCAAGTAGAGTGGTAACTGCTCTTCAAGTGTTGTGATTTTTGAAAAAATGTATACATGAATACAGAATATATAGAATATTTAATTTTTCGAAAAAATGTCGTACACTCTCTAACTTTCGTAAAAAATCAACGACTCAACTAAATAGTTCTTCATAACTAAAGACATTTTCAGTGGAGTTCGCTATTGCATTTCGACGAAATCGTTAAAGCGGTTCGTATTTGAATGAATTTTGAATTTTACGAAAAAAATGCATTTTGCCCTAAATCACGTTGAATATAAACAAATGAACTGAAATGTTCTACTTGAAGCAAACAAATGAACAGAAATGATCGGTAAAGTCGTTGGGATTTTACGATATTTTGAATAAAAAGAAATATAGATTTCCGCTATTACTTCCACAAAAGTTAGGAAAGTAACACAAAAATTTGGAGATAATCGAAATGAGATGTAACGGTGTTTGTAACCGAGTTTTCTTTGTTCGAATAAAAAAAAGTTGCAAAGTAGAACTTTGCACATTGCTTCCTTATTAATTTCTCTTTTTCACAAAGCTTCCTCTACGAGGAAGCCAAAGTTAATAAATAAGCTTCTGCATAGAGGTGGCTTTGTGAAAAAGGGAAATTAATGAGGAACCAATGTGCAAAGTTCTACTTTGCAACTTTTTTAGATTATTTTTAAATTGTGTTAACCTATCACAATACAGTTTTTCAGGTCGAAATATATGTATATGTCTCAATCTTCGCAGTTAATAAAACAATTTTTCTGAAAGTTGCTGCGTACTCCTAAATGATTATATGGCATCGGTATTTTGTTAGGATTATTTTTTAAATCATATTTAAACCGTTCGAAGCGCGAAGCGCGACGTTCAAACCATACGGAGCGCGAAGCGCGACGTTCAAACCATACGGAGTGCGAAGCACGACGTCCAAACCGTACGGAGCGCGAAGCGCGACGTCCAAACCGTTCGGAGCGCGAAGCTCGACGTTCAAACCATACGGAGCGCGAAGCGCGACGTCCAAACCATGCGGAGCGCGAAGCGCGACGTCCAAGTGAGTGCCTTAAAATGACACCAGGGAAAAATGTCCCGAAGGGGCATTTTTTCCGCAGGGTCATTTTCCGGGGGGCTTGGGGGGCAGAGCCCCCCAATCGGGGGCTTGGGGGGCGAAGCCCCCCAACAGGAAGGGGCGCCGGAAGGTGTTCGCCGGAAGGGGCGTGTGCATGTGCGTGTGTGCGTGCGTACAGCACTCAGTAAGATTAGGTCTCTACGGATCGTCACTTCCGCAGTATTTTTTACTCCAAACCCTCCTGGTAAGTGTACTTTGAACTCTTCTTAAACATGTTCAAAGATTCCACCATTCATCATGTTAAAAACTTTAACATCCAATGTCTAAAAAATTCGTCGAAGGCAAGGTATTTTTGGAATTACAAGTGGAGTAAAAAAATACTGTGGAAGTGACGAGCCGCAGAGACCTAACCCTTGTGAGTGTTGTACGCACGCACAAGCGCACGCGCGCTCACACGCATGCACACACCCGCACACGCACACACCCGCACACGCACACGCACATGCAGATGCACACGCACACGCACACGCACACGCACACGCACACGCACACGCACACGCACACGCACACGCACACGCACACGCACACGCACACGCACACGCACACGCACACGCACATGCAAATGGGATGTTGAAAACTACCTCCTCGTGGTACATCCTGGATAACGCTAAAATGGTCTTCAAAAAATGAATTATGGACTTTATCGAAAAAAGTTTTCTACAAAAGTTGTTAGTTTTAACATGCCGAACATTTTGGTCGAAAAGAAAAGTCATGGTTCCATTAAAAAGAAACATGTCGGCCGTCGTATCTCCGCCATTTTGAATGTTGGACCAGCTTTCTTTTTTTAGAAAAACGTCCCCCTTCGTATCCTACAACTCTCATATAACTTATTTTTCAATCGGAGCCCTATTTTTCGAGATAAATCGGGTGTAAGATTAAAATGGGCCACCCTGTATACAAATATATATACAAATAAATGATAACATATATGTACAAATAAATATATAACAAATATATGTAGAAATACACTCAGCAAAAGAATTAAGGGAACAGTTGAATTTTACCTTTTTTTCGTTGAGTTTTGAAACGCTGTAGTTTTGTGAAAAATGGTCGAATCGTAATAAAACAAGATGCGTTTTAAAGCTTGATATCTCTAGTTTGAAAATCTTTTCAGTAATTTTTTTAAGCAACACGCTCGGCATGACCCTAAGGAAAAGTGGGAAGAATTTTTTTTTTTTTTTTGTCCTTTTCAAAATCGTCCATTGGCACAACAATTTTTTTATGGCTTTATCAATACTGGCGTCCTTTAGCCTGGTTCTTTAGCTTTAAAATGGTGGGTTGCGGATCTCTGTACGACCATTTGTTGCTGAGATATTGGCATTCAAAGAAAAAAGGAGCTTTTTTCGCAGATCAGCAATATCTCATGAACTAATGATCGCACAGCGACCTAAAGGTAGGTTTTGTAAACTGGAAGAAATACTCTGAAAGGACCTTCTGGTACTTTTGAGATTTTTTTTTGTAACCTTTGTGACGTATTTTTCGTGAGCGGAAGCGCGAACGCGAATATCCCAAAACATCACGGACGGTAACGTCACATTCGGCCGTCCACTCACGCTCGCGCATCCGCAAACCCGGTTGCGCCAGTTAATTTTTGTTTCACCGGAATTAACAAACCGGTATGTCCCGCGCGTCGAGTTGAGCAGGCTCGACGCGATCAAAAAAAACTCGGAAGTTTGGAGCAACATTAACGAAAACGGTAGCTTAGTTAATTTTTAGGGTCGCGTGAAATTAACAAACGCAACTGGATGCACTCGCGAGAGCGAACGGTTGCGGAAATGTCCGGCCGCTCAGGCTGCTAGGTTGTGGTAGAAAGGGTCGAGGTAATGGCCCAATAAATAGCCTATTCCGAAAACGTAACGAAACGCGAGCTTTAATCATTGATTAAAAGTCCGAAAACCCGAAAGTAATAATTTTTAATGATTATTATCGCGACGAAATCCCACGAGAAACGCAAAGACGGAAAAACGAGATCGATGTCGCGAGAATCGAACACATTGCGAGAACGGCGATCGAGGATAGTCCGATCGCCGACGAAAAATAATTGAGCAAATAATAATTGTATAAGGGACGCGGTGAGACTCGAACGCAACTACCGCGCGGCGGAAACCTACCGTGACCCACCTCCCCCGGAAAGATCTCTCTTTCCGGAGTTTGCATGTCGCGAGAGGGTCAAGCCGCGTGTCTCCTTCGGCTCGCCCAGGCGCCTCTGGAGTCGGCATACGATTGTGGCAAGGAAGGCGTAACGCGTCGCATGCCGCACAGTTGCCCGGGAAACGCCCAGGGGAGCCGCCGTTAGGGGCTAGCAGGACTCCCGCTTCACCATCTGAGCCCCAGGAGACGCTTCCCACTATAGAGTTCGCCAGATCTGTCTTCCACCATCTGGAGGATCGCGGAGAGCAGGTATTAGTCATTAGGCTCCTTTAAAAACGCCGAGAGTTACCCGCCGTCGTAGACACCGGAGCAACCTGCACGTTTGTGGGCGAGGACGGGATTAGGCTTCTAACAGAGCTAGGGTTTTCGCGTCAACCGACCAAGAGGAACGCGTGTACAGTGGGGAATGGGCAGGTGGTGGAATGCGTGGAAGAAATCGTATTCAAGGCCTACCTGAAAGCGCGTCTTAGGACGATAAGAGCAAGAGTGTGGCCGGAATTGCCTGTCCCGCTTTTATTCGGGTTAGACTCGCTGAGGAATTACGGGATGGGGATAGTTGTCGTGAAGAGGTCGTGGTTTTTTTAGCGATGAGACGCATATAGAATACCCGTTTGAGAAGATCGTAAGACCGGGAACAGAGGAATATCGGGAGTTTGGCCTTGCACTCGTGGAAATGACGGACGGGGAAAACATTAGACTGCTAGAATTTTTAAATGATGAACTCCCGCGTTTAAAGCAAGCCCCGGGGCTGACCAACCTTGTGGAGCATAAGATAGACGTGGGGAACGCGAATCCCATCAAGCAGAGATGGTACCCGTTTACGCCTTTTGTTCGAGACGCGATGAATTGAGAGATAGACAGGATACTGGAGGCGAAGGTCATCGAGAAGTCGCAGAGTGAGTGGAGTAGTCCCATCGTTATGGTCAGGAAGCCTAACGGAACCTACCGCTTCTGCATCGACTTCAGGAAAGTCAATGCGGTATCGAAGAAGGACGCATACCCGCTTCCCTTCATGTCCCACATCCTGGACTATCTCCGTTCCGCGAAATGCATCTCCACCCTGGATTTAAGTCAGGCCTTTCACCAAATTCCTCTCGAAAAGAATTCCTGCGAGATAACGGCGTTCACTGCGCCTCACCGAGGGCTATTCCATTTTCAGCGCATGCCTTATGGGCTGTCGACGGCTCCCGCGACGTTTCAGCGTCTGCTGGACCAAATAATCACGCCAGACATGCAGCCCTCGGTGTTCGCCTATTTAGACGACATCGTGATTGCCACGGAAACCTTCGACGAACATCTCACTTGGCTCAGACGTGTCTTTGACCGCATTCTCGAGGCGGGACTCCTCATCAATCCCGATAAATGCGAGTTTTGTCGCAAAGAACTGCGTTACCTACGTTTCCTTATTAACCACAGTGGCCTTCAGCCAGATCCGGCCAAAACGGCCCCGATTATGGACTATCTCGCACCCACAACCGTGTCGCTGGTCCGTAGGTTTCTCGGCGCTATCTCTTGGTACCGGCGCTTTATCCCGGACTATGCGACAATCGTGGAGCCTATCACCAGGCTTACGAAAAAGCGTCAGCCCTGGGTGTGGGCGGGAGAGCAGCGGGAGGCATTGGATACGCTGAAGAAACTCTTGGTAGAAGCGCCGGTGCTTGCCCGCCCGGACTTCACCAAGAAGTTCACGTTGCATACGGATGCAAGCCAGACGGAATTGGGTGCCGTTCTTACACAAGAGCCCGAGGGTGCTGAGCATCCCATCGCTTACGCGAGTCGTGCGCTGTCCGACGCGGAGCGTAACTATGACGTGCGGGAGTTCGAATGTCTAGCGATCTTGTGGTCGGTAGACAAGTTCAAGCCCTACCTGAATGGTTACCGCTTCACGGTGGTTACAGATCACGAGAGTCTGAAGTGGCTGTTCTCTCAGAAGGAGCCCAAGGGCAGAATTGCCCGGTGGATTTGGACGCTGACCCACTACGATTTCGACATTCTTCATCGAACGGGCGCGCTCAATCACCTCCCGGATGCGCTCTCGCGTATGCACGAGGAATCCCCCGTTCGGCAATTGCTAGAGGAGGCGACTATCCCGCAAGACGTGGCCTTGGCTGTCATTAGACAGCCCGTGAATTTCGAAGAAACCCCAGAGGTAGGAGACAGTTGGTACGAGGACCGCTGGACCGAGGTCCGGGACCACCCTGAAAAATTCCCTGACTGGAAAATCTGCGACGGGAGGTTGTACCTGAGACGTCGTATGACACGTGGAAGAAAGAAAGGAGATGCCGACGAGTGGAAGTTGGTTGTGCCGCTTCCCGCCCGTCTGGAGGTCCTTCGGGAATGCCATGACGCGACGCAGTCCGGCCATTTGGGTAGGGACAAGACATTCCAGCGTGTTGTCCTGTCCTACTATTGGCCCGGTCTGTATGAAGACGTCTCCCGCTGTGTAAGGCGGTGTGAAGTGTGCCAGAAGACCAAACCAAGCACAGGGCTTCCCCCGGGTTTGATGGGACGCAGGGTTGTCGACGAGCCGTGGACGGTAGTCGCGGCGGATATCATGGGGCCTTTCCCTCCCAGCCGCACGGGCGCCGCCTACGTACTGGTTATTCAGGACCTGTTTACGAAATGGGTCGAGTGCGTCCCGCTTAAAAAGGCAACCGGGAAGAAAATTCGGGAGGTCATGGAGGAGGTAGTTTTCCCGAGATGGGGGACCCCGGAGGTGATCCTCACCGATAATGGAACAGAATTCGTGAATAAGAGTCTGAAGGAGATGGCGAACGAGTTGGGTATTTTCCACACCACAACCCCGCCATATCATCCTCAGTCCAATCCCGTGGAACGCGTCAATCGGGTGCTTAAAGCCATGATCGTCTCCTATCTGGAGGGGGATCATCGTTCGTGGGACGCCCATCTCGCAGAATTCAGGTTTGCCTACAACACCGCCCATCACTCGGTGATCAAGTCCAGTCCCGCTTTCCTTAATTTCGGGAGAACGCCTAGGCCCCACCAACTTTACCGCAGACAGGCGGGGGAAAAAGAGGTGATCCCGCGAGACGTGACAGAATGGGCGGATAAAATGAGGCGTCTGGAGGTACTGCGGGAGAGGGTTCAACACGATCTGGAAGAGGCCTACCAGCGTCAGGCGCGGCATTACAATAAAAATCGAAATCCGGTCCAATTCGAGGTCGGGGATCAGGTCTTGAAGAGGCAACGAGTCCTCTCAAACGCGTCGCAATACATTGCCGCAAAGCTAGCCCAGAAATTTCACGGTCCTTTTACGGTATCGCGCGTAATCTCTCCCGCGGTCTACGAATTAACAGATGCTCGCGGGAATGTCATAAAGAAAACCTCTGTTACTGACCTTAAACCTTTTCGTTCTTCTTCTTCTCCCGATTCTTTAGACTAATGGATTCCTTCACGCCCACCCTGGAGATGCTCGAGGAGATGCCGGCGGACGCATGGCGGTTGCTGTGCCTGTACCGGGACAGCCCAGGCAACTGGGAGGCGCAGCGCTTGAGAGCGGAGCGAGGGATATCCCTGCTGGGGCTTCGAGTCCGGGCGCACGAAGGCCCAGAGGTGGGAGAGTTGTTTCGAGGCTTCGTGCGGCTCCGTGCCGCCGCCCAAGCGCTGCTGGACGGGACTCCGTTCTACATCCTGCAGGCGCAGCGCTACCCGGGGGAGGAAAGTGCGGCAGACGCGCAGGCTGAAAAGGAGGCCGAGGAGTACGACGACGGAGATGACGGCCAGATTGGGTTCGTGGACCCTTGGGACCTGAGCGCCGAGAAGCCCCGGGAGGCTCCGCCAAGACCCAATCCCCAGGAGGGGCTTGGTTGCTTTAATTGCGGCCAGGACGGTCACCGGTACGCCGACTGCCCGAAGGAAAAAGGGCAGAGAAAATTCTGCCGTATTTGCGGGAGGAGGGACTATACGGTCCGCACGTGCCCGACCTGCGGCCGGTTCTGGGAGAGCGAGGCCGGGATGGAAGACCGAGATCTGCGCCGTACGCGCCGAGGACATCGCCAGTGACACTCCCGCTTAACCCGTTTTTTCCCCCCTTTTTCCCTCTATTTTCTATTTGTTTTTTTCCACCCTTCTCTGACCTCACTTTCTTTCTAATTCTCTTTTGCTTCCTCATAGAGGAAGCTTTGTTTTCGTGAAATTTTTTTTTTTCGAGATTTTCATGTTAACATACTTAGAATCACCTAAAACGTCGAGAAAAGTGGTCTAGAAAATATGTCTGTATGTGTGTATGTGTGTGTGTGTGTGTGTGTGTGTGTGTGTGTGTGTGTGTGTGTGTGTGTGTGTGTGTGTGTGTGTGTGTGTGTGTGTGTGTGTGTGTGGGTGGGTGGGTGGGTGTGTGGGTGTGTGGGTGTGTGTGTGCGTGCGTGCGTGCGTGCGTGCGTGCGTGCGTGCGTGCGTGCGTGCGTGCGTGCGTGCGTGCGTGCGTGCGTGCGTGCGTGCGTGCGTGCGTGCGTGCGTGCGTGCGTGCGTGCGTGCGTGCGTGCGTGCGTGCGTGCGTGCGTGCGTGCGTGCGTGCGTGCGTGCGTGCGTGCGTGCGTGCGTGCGTGCGTGCGTGCGTGCGTGCGTGCGTGCGTGCGTGCGTGCGTGCGTGCGTGCGTGCGTGCGTGCGTGCGTGCGTGCGTGCGTGCGTGCGTGCGTGCGTGCGTGCGTGCGTGCGTGCGTGCGTGCGTGCGTGCGTGCGTGCGTGCGTGCGTGCGTGCGTGCGTGCGTGCGTGCGTGCGTGCGTGCGTGCGTGCGTGCGTGCGTGCGTGCGTGCGTGCGTGCGTGCGTGCGTGCGTGCGTGCGTGCGTGCGTGCGTGCGTGCGTGCGTGCGTGCGTGCGTGCGTGCGTGCGTGCGTGCGTGCGTGCGTGCGTGCGTGCGTGCGTGCGTGCGTGCGTGCGTGCGTGCGTGCGTGCGTGCGTGCGTGCGTGCGTGCGTGCGTGCGTGCGTGCGTGCGTGCGTGCGTGCGTGCGTGCGTGCGTGCGTGCGTGCGTGCGTGCGTGCGTGCGTGCGTGCGTGCGTGCGTGCGTGCGTGCGTGCGTGCGTGCGTGCGTGCGTGTGTGTGTGTGTGTGGTGTCCAGGCACCGAACATTCAATTGTTCATAACTCAGGAATGGCATGATGGATCGAGCTAAAAATTGGCACGCAAGTAGAGTATTAAATCCTCTGTAATTCACATCTTTTTAAAATTAAATATATCCATGTATACAAATTTTATCGAATTTTTAATTTTTCAAAAAAATGGCGTGATCGCTCTAACTTTCGTAAAAGTTCGACGACTCAGCTATATACTTCATCATAAATAAAGACACGTTCAATGTTGTTTGGTATTGAATTTCAGCGAAATCGGTAAAGCGGTTCCGGTTTTATAGAATTTTGAATTTTTCGAAAAAAATAAATTTTGCTCTATATCACGTCGAATCTCATCAAATGAACCAAAATATTCAACAGTCAAAAAATAACATACAGCGCTGCCACGTATAAATTTTGGTGACGATCGGTAAAGTCGTTCGGATTTTACGCTGTTATGAATTTTTTAAAAAATTAAGATTTTCATTGTAACTTATAGAAAAGTTATTAAAGTAAGTCAAAACTTTGTATCTAATAAAAATTAGATGTAACGGTGTTTGTAACGGAGTTTTTTTTGTTCAAATTTTAAAAAAGTGCAAAGATTTGTTCAAATTAAAAAAAAGTTGCAAAGTATAACTTTGCACACTGCTTCGTCATTAATTCCCATTTTTCACAAAGCTTCCTCTATGAGGAAGCCAAAGTTAATAAATAAGCTTCTTCATAGAGGTGGCTTTGTGAAAAAGGGGAATTAATGAGGAAGCAGTGTGCAAAGTTCTACTTTGCAACTTTTTTTCTTTATATATTGTCTCCCGCGAAGGGCAAATTTTGATTTGTTTTTAAAGTGCGAAGCGCAAATTCATTTTTCGTTGTAAGCCGAAGGGTCGCTGTTTTTTTTGTTGTTCTTTTGACGGGGAAAAAGAACCCCATGAAGGTCTGAGTGGGAGGACCCCGTGCGAGGGAAGGCTGAAGGGATGAAATAAAGGAAAAAAAAGAAAGGGAGGAACGTTACGCCCGAAAACATGAGTGTTTTATTTCGGCATGCTGGTGAAGGTCGGGATGTAGATCGATAGGTCGGAGGCCTCACCGGATGGGCGCGTGCCACGCGAGGAACATGCGACCGACGGGTACCGGAAGGAGCTCTTTAGAGGGTATCGTCGTTGGTTACGTTGTCCGTTCTTGTGTTTTCTGGTCTTTTTTTTTGTGTTGTTGTTTTGTGTTTTTTTTCTTGCTGGCGAACTGCGGATCGGGCCGGACGGTCGATGCGGTTGTCGGGCGTTAGGAGGTGGACGAGGTTTTCTCAATTCTTTCGTACGAAACCGTGCACTGGCGCCGAAAGACGTCACTCGACCGGGACGTTCGAGTCTGGGGGGGAGCGTTGTAACACGGGAAAACTCCGTGGCGTTCAACCGCCCCTCTGCTCGCCCGCTCGACGACGCCTAGACCGATCCGCAGGGCCATAGGTAGCGTTAATGACGATTATTAATTTTGTTTTATTTATCTTTCCCGCTTCACGAGCCTTTTTGACGCTGACGCCGTCGTCGGGGCGAGCCCGGACGGAGATCTACGCGGGAGAGGGAGAGAGAGAGGGAGCGAGAACGCTGGGACCTCGCCGTCGCCTCGCCGCTGCGCCGCTGACCGCTCGGCGGTTCGAATCGCCCGCCACCGCCGCAGACGGAGAGACCGCCGCCGTCTAAGTCTCGCGCCACGCCAGCCAACTGTGGCGCGGGGGGATCTCGCCTGGGGAGATCGGACCGCTGCACGGCACGGCAGAGTTGTGCGCCTGCCTGCCGGCGAGCGCTACGAGACGGAGAGGGGGCCACTTGAGCGAGCATGCGAGAGACGCAACAACGAGGCACTTCCCGAGGAGCCGTTGAGCGAATGGCAGAGCGAGCAAGCGAGCGAGATCGGCGAGAGAATACGGGAGACCGAGACAGCCGGAACGACGAGGGCGAGAATCAAGCCGCTGCAACACGCCTCCCGCGAGCGTAGTTTTCGAGAGGATAATTGACGAGGACATCGGGTGAGCCTCGCCGCGCGGCGTCAGTATCAATTTTTGTATTTCGTCCGTTCCAATTGTTTATCTTTGTGGTCTTTTTCTGCGCAACATCACGCACTCGCCGCCTTTGCGCGAGACGGCCGTGTCTCGGTGATCTCGGTGACGCGCCCGCGAGGCCTCCGCGCCGAGATTATTGGAAAAACAGGGCCAGCGCCTGGTGCAGCGGGAGAGGCCTGATCGTCCGGGCGGTCCTGCGGGAAACTCGGGCGCGAGTTCGACCTCGCTAACGGTCGTTCGGTCGCGGGAAGTGAGCCGTCGCGCCGAGGATCGGAGAGTAATATCTTTTGTTTTTTTTGTGCATCCCGCGACGATAGCATTAGAGTCAGTGTGCGAGGAGAGAAGCGGTGCGCGATCGACAGCTTTAATAATTCTTTTGTTTGTACGTCTTATCCGCGAGTTTTCCCCGGCTTTATTTTCGAGTCATTCCGCCGTTAAAATTGTGCAGTTTTGACCGGAGAAAACCGACCGACCGCTATCTCTCCCGCCGCGTGTGAGAGAGAGTGTGTGTGTGTGTGTGTGGCGACGGCCGCGGCGCGCGCGGTGGCTCGCGACCTCGCGAGGGCGGATTTTGTTGCCGAGCGGTAGACCGGCGAAATTACGCGAAACGAAGGAGTGTTTCGTTTCGGCAAAACAGCATTGCGGGAGATCTTATTCGCATTATTTTCGTCACCATTGTCTTGTTCTATTTAATAAACGTTTTTGTTAGCTCCCGCAGATTGACCGTTGTCCGGTTGTCACATTATTTATAATCCTCTCCGAGATCGCCAACTCATTGTATCCCCCCACTCTACACGATTGACGGCTGCGGCTAGCCTGGCCAGAGCAGCCGGGTCCCGTCAGCACGCGAGTTCTTCCCGGCGCGAAAGCGCCTGGCGCCCGGGTAAAAAGGGAAGAGCTCGTGGGACCTTGGCAGTTTGTGGGGCGGTATAAGGTGATCAACCAAAAGCCACTACAATGCATTAAATTATTAACAGGCGCAGCTTTAACGGTAGCGTCAGGTTTTGTGCCCGTTTGCAGTATTTGGACACGCATGCTTAGCATGGTGTGTGCGAGATTAATGTACTCATCACCCTGACCAGGTACAACAAACTCTATTGGTGCGTCATCTGTCAGAGATGAGATAGGCTTATAATAGATCCACTGTGTTCTCTCAATTGTAGTCTGAGTTGGCGGCAGCGAAAACAACTCAAGTTCAGACTTCAAGCATTCACACGAGTGGGCATGTAAGAATGCCATTTTCTCAAAATAATATACCTTGTGACGAGGCGCAGGCACGCTCGCAGCAACGCGCTCGAGCCGTAGAAATTATTTAGAAATAATTTGACGCGTGGATCGCTACTCGAGTCGATGGGTCGCACCTAATGTGGAAAAAGAGCGAATGACTGCTGGTAGTGTACGCTTTCAGAGAATATGGAGTCCACGGGAACCGAGGGCGAGACGAGTGACGAGACGAGGAGAGAATCGTCGCACGGAGACGAGAGACGAACCAACGACGAGTCAGATTCGGCCGAGTTCCCCCCACCCCCACGGACGGTCCGTGCGAACGTGCGAATTAGAAAACGATTCGACAGGAATCGTTGTCAGATTGTCGCGGACGAGCGAGGAAGCGAGATCGCTGACGACTGGCCGAAGTATCGGCAGAACATCGCCGAGCGTTAGGGCCGTGCGCAAATGGCACGCTGCTAGCTAGCGTGGAAAAGGGCAGTACAGTACTCGTGAGTCTTCGGTAGGGAATTAGGGTAGATTACTTCGGAAAATCGACGAGAGGTTGGATCCGCCGAGGCGACGAGCGACGCACCGATTTTCCTCGAGGTATTCCCCTACGGCACCGAGTGGCTCATGGGGACGAGAAGGCCGAGCAGTCAACTCTGAGGAATTACGTCGCTGAGCGGAAGACCTGTGTAAGGTAGGCGCACGGAGTGCACTTTTTCTTCGCGCTCGCGTTCAGCACGAGGCTGGGCCTCCTGCCGTAATTTTAGGGCATCGAGACGGGTGTCTCCTCGGTCACGACCGGCTTCCCCGGTAGTCCGATAATTAGCGTGGGAAATTACATATTAGAAAAATATAACTGATTGTGCGCGGTATTGTCGGACTCGAGTCATACAGGTCCCTAATGAATCGGAATGAAGGTGTGAATGGAAATGTACGGAATTGTATGGGAAATGAATGAAACGCGAGTTAAGGAATGTGCGGACGCGAGATAAGATGCTCGAGCTAATCCACGGAGTAAAATGAATAAATAAAAGTCCTGTTTTGTTGATTATTGTCACGAAAGTTTATGATTTACTTATTTGCCTTCGAACCGCGCCCTGGCTAGCCGGAAAAGCCGGAGAAAGATCGTGTCTGAATTAAACCCGTGGTAACGGGGGTTGGTTCCGTTACCTGGCGCCCAACTGAAAGTCCGAGAGCAAGCGAAAAAATTAAAGGCCGCTGAATAACATTTTAACCTTCGGGCGTCAATATATTTGGTCGAGCGCTGAGCGGCAGTTCGTCCGAAATCCGACGTGAGGGACTCGTCACAACCTACACAAAAATGTCAGATACGGCTCTTGGGGCCTTCTTTTTATTGTTCCTCGATGTTCTGGTCGCTGTCGTTTTTGTCACCGTACCCTTCCTCTTCTTCTTACTAGTTGTCTTCTTTGTTGGCCCAAAACGTTTTCTCGACATTGTGGACTTCTTTCTGTTTCTACAAGCGATGTTGCGTGATGCACGACCGCGAGTACAATGAACAGAGCTCTTAATTTTAGCTACTTTATATCCCGAACCACTCATAAGTATGCTTATTTTTTCTTCAGCTTTACGTTTTAAATTACCACCTGATTCACGTAGTCGTGTTTTAAAGGCTTCTCGAGATTTTACACCGTTATCCACTATATCACTGGCTACATTAACGCCAGCACGGAGCGTTTCTTTACCAACAGCACGAGCCCCTTGCTTAAGCAGAGGTATTATGGGACGAAACAGACCGCCGAGGAAACTACCAATGCCGTGTCCTCTCTGATGCGGTAAGCCTATATACACATGGCTTATACCGCCGTACCCCTTCCGCTCGCCGCCCGTCTGTACGTCAAAGTAACTATCATAATGTGCCATCCCAAAACACTCACTGTAATTAATCAATGCGTTTGAATTGTAGTGTCACCGTCAGCGTTCCGAACTTGAATGGTATTGGTTTGCTAAATTCATCCCTTATATCGATGGTTATTGCCTGAAAGCTAGTACGCAAAAGAGGCACATAGCGCAACGGTGAAAAACTTTTGATCTTCATAGAACCATAATTGTAATTATCAGAGGCCTCTGTTGAGACGACACGTAGTAAAGGTGTGTGTACGTCTCCGGTAATATACGGCTCACAGTTATCTGTATAAACGAATAACATGTTAGGTATACCATTGATCAAATTCGTTGGATATGCTCCTGTGTGTTTAGACCCATCTTGAAGCGTTATACTCCTAGAATGCTCAAATCCTAAAATTGTATTAAGCAGGTTTGAGAAATAAAAGGAGTGCTCTACATTTTTACATGTGTTACATATATGCGCAGCTGTTACGTAACCGTTACGTTCACGGCTAAATTTTAAGTAGCCTGTTATGCATGATATCTCGTTAACCACCTCAATCAGAAAATCTATGTTACCATATACCCCAGACGGGACACAGACTCGCTCTTCTTTAAAATCGGCAGTCGAGTCTTTATCGGGTAGTATAGCATTCGTGACGAAATTCAAAAAGTTTTCCTCGCCATCAGACGGTACATGTAATATCGTCATAGGTATATGCATTTCGGCTAACGAAACAGCCCAACTACCGTGCAAAGACACGTTCTGTGGTAAATGAGTGGGATATCCTGTCGTTGTGTTATCAGGATAATATTTCATACTGCTGTTGCTCGGTAGAACAATGTAAAACTCGTCTTTCGTATTGACTTTGTTTTCTTATTAACGTTCGCTTCTACAGGCACTTGTTGCACTCTCGATAATTCTTGCTCATAAAAAATACCGTCGATATCCTCGTTGTGAAGATCGCGTAGGATGTACGCCACAGGGCTACTAGTAGTCGACACACGATGTATTTTAAATAGCTCACTGCTCCACCCGCTTTCGTAACCTTTTGTGAAGGCGGCTTTGGCTTTATTGATGCGCACAATATCACCTATGGCGTATTTAGGAGGTTTATTATGGTTTGATTTCTCGTAGCGCTGCAGTAGGTTAGATCGTGCAACCGCTGCTGTAGCGAGCGTTATTGCGCTCGGCGCCATTTTTATGCTACTATGACGAGAGTGATTATAGGCAGAAACGATATCATGCAAAACGTCAATGTAACGTTTTTCTCGGGAATAAGTAAAAAAACGCCACATTCTTTCTTTCAGAGTTCTGTTGAAACGCTCCTCAACAGCTACTTTTATATCGGGATTTCTAGCAGTACGTAATTGTATGTTCTTTTTTCTCAGGAGTGTATGAAACGCACTATCTGTGAATTCTTTACCTTTGTCCGACTGTAGATACATAGGAGCTCTGTTGTTACTGCTTTTGCTCATTAGTATCCGCGAAAAAGCTTTAGCCACCGATGCAGCTGTTTTATCGACAAGAGGTTCTACCCATGCGTATTTACTGAGTACATCTATGACCACGAGAAGATAGACATAGCCGTCATTGTAATCTTTGATTGAGCGCAGATCCACGAGATCGGCCTCCCAAACATCGTCGATGTTACGTACATTGAAGAAACGCCGTGGGAACCGGTGTCGTACAGGCCTGTTTTTCGTGTACGCGTCCTGAGCCTCGAGCCATTGCACAGTTCTATTGACAGAAATTTTTTTCTGACGACTTACGCACAACAGCTTCTCCGATCCCGAAAATGATGCTTCATGGGAGGGGTTAAAATACACGTTTTGTAATGTTTTCATGATTATAATTTCAAATTAGCCCAAGTTAGGCGCCTTTTCTTATTGCTACAACCAGCACGACTCTGTACAACGTGATCGGAATTGTTGTTATCACTACCACTGAAGAAAGCCGAGAGACTCATTCCGCTAGCTGAATCGTCGCCGTCATTCTCGTTGTCCTCATCCGTTGCTTGCCGTAATGTTGAACTGGCCCTTGATTCCAGCCACAGGGCCTCATTACCAATAAACTCCCGTGGTGCTTGAATTGCTCTCAGAAATCGAGCGAATGTTTTACGACTTGTCGGCGTGAGTACTTTTCTCCCACGCATGGTATCATTCACGAGATCAACTATGTTTCAATTCTTGATAGATTTTCCATCGATGGAAACAACACCGGCCGAATCCCAGGAAAAACTTGACGCTGGCGCCTCATGCAAACGCCGTAGTAAAAGCTTCGCTTTATTCCGAAATTTTTGTGGGCACACTCTCAACGATAACGGAATCATTCAGTTTCGCGAGATGCTCCTTTTTTTCTTATCATCACTCTGACCTGCCGGTTCTGCTTTCTGAATATGAGGCGCTTGCTGCTGAGCTCGTTCGTCATCGATAAAATGAAGGTAGCGTTGCAATACTGTCTGATAAGCCTTCCACTTTTCTCGCTCACTCTTGTAGACATCAGAATTCAGAATTTCCTTCATCTCAGCGTCTAGTCTACTCAAAGCAGTAACAATAGGATGACCCAAATGTGAATGCGCCTCAAGGCCGTTAAAAATCGGCTGTCGATGGCCCTGCGTACTACGCTGTGGCAAGTTGTCTTCGGAGACAAGCACCATTTTCCTTGCGTGCTCCATTATCCTCCTCGTCCGCCAATTAGATTTGACAGCAGAGTTCCTAGTATTGGTGCGATTAACAGCGGGAGGAAACCACCACTCTGAACAACGAATCGCTTCCTACTCTTCCAACAGCCTTTTTTTGCAGCCAGGTGTCGAAGAACAGGCGCGTGTCGACGCAATTTTCTCCTTTCTTCAGTTTTAAGAGGCACGTTCCCACGGAGGATATTCAGTGCACATTCGCAAATACACCGAATTACGTGCGAATCGGCTTTGTGCAAAACTGCCGCACGTTGCTCCTTGTTTAGATACTGGAGGGCACGCAATACTGCAATTTGCTTCTTGCTGAGCGGTGACCCACCACGCTCCATCACAGACGCGATAGCTCTTTGTGTGTGCGCGTCAATACTTATTAATTTTGATAAGTATTAGCGGTCTTTTTTCCTTTCTTTAATGTTCTGGGGTATGCTTCCGCGAAGAATGATCAGTGCACATTCGCAAATACACCGAGTTGCATTACATTCACCCACTTGCAAATTGGTCCTGCTCTGTGCATTGTTGAGATGCTGCAGTGTACGCAATAAAACCGTCTGCTTTTTTCCGAGTAACGATCCGCTGCGCTTCATCACAAACGTAGGACTGGTAACTCACAGCGCGTGTCAGAGCTTTTACATTTTTTCCGCGGTCCGTAGACATATTGGTAGGGGCATCGGGAAAAATGCAGGTACGCAGTCTACAGTTCTCAGGTGTAGATTCTTTCAAATCTAACAGCAGATATCCGTGTGGCTTAGATGTTGCGTCATGATAAGCCTCTTGAAAAAAACGAGTGTTTTCGGGGTATACCTGACGTGCTAGATGCTGTACTTGAGCGCGGTCGCGAGGGTTTTTAAAAATAAATATATAATTAGCGTTCAAGGAAATATCACGTTGCCCATGGTCCTGATGAAACAAGTTTTGCGTTATAAAAATAACACTTACATTTTTATGGTGACTGCCCTTGGTAAATAAATCGACAACGCTGTTGTTCGAGGCCTCGCGCATTAAATCATCAATTATGATGAGTTTAGCGCGAGGATCGTTTGCAAAGTCCGCATTCTGCGGTAGACCCTTGTGAAACTCTATTGATTTACCATACTCCACATAAGCCGACTGCCACTCGGAATAATAAAAAATAATTCTTTGGAACGACTCACTATTCATATGCGAAATAAATGTTAAAAACTTCTTGACAAAGTATGTCTTACCGCAGCCTGTGGGGCCACGGGTCTGGTACGTTTCGCCGACAATCGTTTGACCGACGAATCAGTTGGCAGACACCATTTGGCCGACATATCATTTGACCGACAGGTACGGTTGACCGACAGTTACACTTGGCCGACACAAAAAAAGTAAAGTACTAAAGCGGAAATGTTCTGCTTTAGCAAAGACATTTTCTTAAAAAAAAAAAATAAATAAAGTACTAAAGCGGAAGTTTTCTACTTTAGTACTGTCGGCCAAGTGTACCTGTCGGCCAAGTATACCTGTCGGCCAAGTGTACCTGTCGGTGAAATGACGTGTCGGTCAAATAATGTGTCGGCTAAGTGTACCTGTCGTCCAAATGATATGTCGGCTAAGAGTACCTGTCGGTCAACCGTACCTGTCGGTCAAATTATGTGTCGGCCAAATGGTGTCGGCCCACTGATTCGTCGGTAAAACGATTGTCGACCAAATGACCGGCACCGGGGGTCACAGACCATCGAGGTCCAGGGATGTTTCCAGCGCGTATCCATCCGAGTGAGTGAATACATTTATAGTGGTGACGCCTATAATAAAGGTATAATAACAGCTATAATAGAGGAAGTTCTGAGACATAAAGATCCTTTATTTGAAGGTTACATTACCTTACATATTCTATACTTAATCTACATAACCATAAGGAACCGAACCGTATTTTCCGCTGGGCCTTCGTTTGATGCTCGCAGGCATACATGATTTTGTTTCGGAGCGCGTGACAACCTGATGAAACGCTGTTCGGCGAATCGCATTATAACGTAGTACAATAGGATCCTCTCTTTCACCGGTTATAAACGACCGCACTGATTCGTAGTTTATCAGGGAGCTATTTGCAAAATTAAGTGATATACCTTTTACTTTACAAACTTCAGTTTGCGTACCGTCTGGAGCATTTACAATGAACGAATAAAATGTTGGTCCTCCCGAAACGAATGATTTTATGTAGCTACCCTCACCGTACGAGATCAACTCGTCTGTTAGATCTCCTAGAAGCTGAATGGTCGGTGGCTCGTATTCTGTAGAGTCTTTTCGCGCAACGTAAATGACGGAGTCTGTATCGCAGTACAGAGCCCGTCGATCCAGCCGCTCAAGGTAACTATAAAGCTTTAAGCGGGCCTGCGCTGTGGTGTACGCTGCTATTACGACGTTTGCAATGCTAGATGGCACTACAGCGTCATCGTCGTTCTTATAACTTACATATAATACTAGATTATTTACAGGTAGTATGCCGGTGATTTCGTGGCCACGACTGCATAGCATTTCCATGAGTTTTTCGCGCCTCGATACTATAACCGTCTACGACAGATTTTCACGTTGCCCAAACTTACCCCAAAACGAGTTAAGGCATAGCTTTGCCACAGACCGTAATCCGGGGTTTTTCGCAATGGCAGACCGGTTAAGGGTAATGCCTTCGTCCTTTCAAAAAACGCTGTGTAACGGTCTTGAGCTTGTTCGTCTTCTAAGCAGCTTTCGAGCCAACCACTGGCCTCTTGCTTGATTGATATAAAATTATTGATGTATTCGACGAAAAGGCCTCCCTTCTTTGTATCTCTGTTATATTGTGTTATTTCATATTGCCAAATTTCAGTTACACTTATGACCGTATATCCCCGTCAGATAGCTTTTCGCAATTCGTCGACCACCCACGTACCTTCAAACGTGCGACCATCAGAGTTTTCATGATTGCACACTTCTTGACTCATAATCTCGCAAGAACTACGGCACAAGCCAAACAGTAAACGGCGATGCATACGTACTGGTAACACAGGATGGTAAAGTTTACGGGGTGCCAATACTGTGCATTTAACAAGGCCCTCGACACGTGACAGATCGTTGTTATTAGGCCCTGTCAATTCTAAGCATTCATCACCTACGTACACGCGCGGGTGCCCTACAGGGTACTTGCCGTACTTACACACATACGGATACAGAGAGCAGACGTCAACGTATTGTATCTGCTCTCCGTTCTTTACATCATGAAGCGTGACCATGTTTTCGGTACGCCCTCCGAAAAAAGCATCGCGAGGATTGAGGGGGTCCTTTCCGGTTAGAGAATGATCACGCAAAAGAACACGCATCTCTTCGTTTGCTTTCAGCATACTATCGTATTCACACTCCCAAATCTCCGTTAACACGTAGCCCTTAGTGCGGATTCTGTGAGATATAGCGTTAGTTCTTTCAAGACGTTCGTTCATCGATATATCACTGTCGCTCCGTTTGTGATCTCTATTAGTAGCGAAGCAGCGCAAGCAACCATGCCAATAGCACCCGTGAAACTGTAGTACGTGCGCTGCATTGGCAGTTTCATAATAGCCATCCACCATCAAATTTTGAGATAGATTAAACTCACGTGAGCGGCCAGCGTGAATAATACGCTGACTAAGGGTGTGCTCCACCCACACGAGCCATGAGACTGCTTTTTTCAATTGATTGTGGGCCCATCGATACCCTCCTGCCGGAATAATACCGATAGTATTGTCTTTCAAAAAGTTTTTACGGAAAATCTGAAAACAGGCTGACGCTATTGTTGTGCTTTCGCTGAACGGACAAACGCGGTTGCACCTCATAAACATATTCCGGAAAACCATACACGCCTGCCTTAGTATCGCGACGTCATTCCTGCAGTAGCTTACAATCTCTTTTGAAAAATCGAAAACATACTTAGTAGCCTTCAGGCCATTGTACCGTGTGCAAAAACGCTCACGTTCATCTGCACGCATGGTATTAGGAGAGTAATAATCGATAGCTGGTATCTCTCCTATATAATTTTGATTTGCAGGTATGTTGAACAGATGAGGAAAAGTGCCCTTAGTGATTGTACCATTTAGACCAAACGCTTTAGGTAAGGCGCTCAGTGGCATCTGAAAATAATGTAAACTATCGAGAAAGATGAGGATACTGACTCGCATGGTGATGATCTTTGTCCCGTTCATAATTAGAGTAGGTAGCTGCGTTTTTTTCTCCTCAATCAAGTAACACAAAATAAACTGAGCGTCAAAGCCACCGGCGTTATGAGCTATTAAAATTGTTTTCGAAAATCCTTCGATTTCTTGCATACCCAGCGTCACAAGCTGCTGCACAGGGTCCTCTATAAATATCAATTCAGTGGGCCACAATCGTCACACGGCTCGTTTATAGAATCCTTATCACAGCATAGTGTACACACGCGGTGAGCTACACACAGATTTGGCTGATGTACATAGGGGTGTGGGTCACCTTTGACCGTTGTGCACTGTTGCGTTTCAAAATCGTAAAATATGAAAATGCTACCGTTTGGAGAGTAGCGCGTGCGAACGAGCCTTATGAAACAAAGGTGGTTGCACGGTTGGTAAGATTTACACGTTTTACAGAAACCTACGCCGCATATGTGCTTCTTGTTTTCAAGAGGTCTTATCGAACAAAAACATTCACGACATCGTTTAAGAGTGTCACAAGCAGTTCTCCCGTGCGCAGTGGTATCGCTGTGCTGCCGTAAGAAAGCCTCTCCAAAGAAATCGCGGTTGTAAGCTGCACATCTGCAAGCTGCAAGATCGTATCGGGTACGCGCGGATCACACGATGGGGTTTGGAAGCAACGAGGGCATTTTTTTGTAAGCATCTATGATCCTCTCGCCGATATCGTGCATTGCAAGTCGCACAAAACTTTAAACAACCGTCTACGGCTCTGAGATTTAGAATTGGCTGAAAGTGCTGTGAGCGCTCGTAATACAGGATATATAGGGTATGCAGAACAGCACCTACGGCATCCAGAACTCGTTGTGTACCGTTAAACAAGGGTAGTTCACGACGGCCTATGGTTAGAAATTCGAACACCACTATAACAATACCGTCTCGTGCCAGATGGGCCTGATATCATTCAATCTCATGTATACCGCAACTACCTCTAGGTACATTGACATTCGCGACTCTTGTTAGTTTGAGAGCTGCCTCTCTTTGAAACGAGCTATTAATTTGCCTAATACGCTGCCATTTAGCGTGTAGAGCGCCTGTGCGTATTTCATCTCTTTCAGCGTATGCACGGGCTGTTACCAACTATCGCGCAAGACAGAGGTTATCAGTATTCCGTATCGTTAAAATTGATTGTTTGGCAAGACGTGTGTTTGGCCTTTTCTACCACGACCCTCTACCCCCTTGACAATGCATATGTTTATGATGCAAGTCTCATCGATATTAAGAGACGACGCACTTTGAGCGATATTATATATCAGTTGCCATAAATCTTGAAATGTGTAGTCTCTGACGGGCCGAAAAGACAGCCATACAGAACCGAGCGTTAAGCTACTTGCGGTAAACGATATGCCAGCATGATCACTGCCCTCGCATGAGCTGGTGATATGTGTTAATAAATCAAGGAATGCACCTTCGAGCCAGTGCAATACAGGTGTTCCCGGCGGTGGTTCACGTATACGTAACGTTGTTTCACGTCCTCGGAGTTTGAAGCGCCTAAAGAATCGTGTGACTTCTCGAATAACCTCAATCCGGTCGCCCGGTGCTTGCACAGCTCCATATGCTTCATTTACGGTGTTTCGACATCTTCCAAAGCCCGTCTGCACTTCTGGAAAGAGAGAATAGCGTGAAATATCGTAAATATAAGTATAAATTCATTTAAAGCGGTTATTATTATTAGTACCTCGCGCATCTGATACAACTATGCTGAATCTTTTTTCCTATTTACCCGAGTCGTCCGAATCATCAAAAAATCAGTAAAGCCAATTGTCTCGTCCACGGCCCGTCCTTTCAGACTGTGTAGCTTCAAGACGACTGTGATCGGCGGTTGGTAACACGCCATCGGGATATTGGCCCAGTTGATTTTCATGGAATATTTCCGGGCCTTTGTTTCTGCTTTCAGAGCCGTTAGATGTCCCCTGTTGTACCTCATCCATATTCGTTAACCCTGAGGGCCCCGGCTCACCTTCTTCTTCCCAGCTAAATAATGTCGGGGATCCGCTTACCGTTGAAATCGTGATCACCGATAACTCGTCATCGATAGCATCCTCGAGAGGCATATAGCCCCCGGGCTGTTCATTCTGTACCTGAAGTTCTACAGCCCGGGTCCCTTCAATCAGAGCCTCTTCTTCATTGCGTGTTGCATTCAGCGATTGTCGATAACCTATATAGTAAATCACCAAAATTACCCCTCTATACTGCTATTTAAAAAAATAAACGTACCTATGGTTTCATCAACGAGGCCTTGAATACACCGCGCTTGCGCCAATCCACACCTCTGTAGCTCTTCAAACACGCACATCAACACTCGTTGTCCGCTGAGCATCCCTCGATTACATGCTGTCTCAATACAACGCAGAGGTGCCCACCAAACAACATATCTTAGACGTTTCTCAAGACTGTTAGTCGGTAAAAGCCGTAATTCACGACACCACTGATTATTACACCGACGTCTTAGTTGAGCACTATTTAATTTCGCCAGGCGTAACAGATTTAATATACACTGGCGAAGGGCTGAATCTGACATATGGAGTTTATTACGGTCGAACGGTCGGTTACGGACTGAGTATTTCGTGCCGTGAATAAAAATATTTAGCTTAATAATGCTACTAAAACTCGCGAGTTTTAGTCTGAGGAGTATCGCACAATAGCCGTTTGCTCTGAGTTTGAAAACATTAATTTCATCACTACTCGCGGTAAGGCAGCCGCTCGCTCGAGCAGGCCTGCCGGATGGCTCATTTTACCCTGGTCAGCACCTTACTGGATCCAGAGCGCATCTTTACGACATCTCCACACAGAGGCTTCTTCAGTTTTTTCGGTATGCTCTGTACCATTCACCCAAACTGCAACACCGTCAGATTGTTAAAATATATCCGCGTCTACCTAATACGATGGAGCAAATATTTGTGTGTGAAGTGATTTATTTGGAGAGCGGTGCAAGTATAAGTCTACGTACCCAGCCAATGATTGCTGCGTACCAGCGCTTAAAAGCTTTGCTTGAGGGCTTTTATATAGAGCATCAGGGACACACAACAGTGCCTGTAACGCTTGGCGAATTACACGATGGTATGTCGTGCGTTATTGTGCAGTACGGGGAGATGTGTCGCGCTGAAATAATACAGAGTCATCCAACAGATGGGTATTCAGAGGTATTGCAGGTTGACACAGGAGAGTGTGTGCATGTTGACCTACACCACCTGTATCAGACAGAGCCGTTAACACATATGGTAGCGGCTGTGTGTATCGAATGCTCGCTACGAGGGCTCGCCCACATCGAAGGTCCCGATGCTGTGGCCTTAATCAGGAGGCTTGTGTCGGTGTGTTGTTCGGGACACTTCAGGGTCACGACGATAATGGCACACCGCGCATAAGCCTGCTGAACAATGATTTGGTGGACGTCGGATTATTTGTCGCGGAAAGACTTGCCGATAACGGCATTAATTATAACCCGGGGCTAATCGACGGGGGGTTTTTTGAAGACCCCTTTGAAGAACAAGATTGGGAGAGAGAGAGAGAGAGAGAGAGAGAGAGAGAGAGAGAGAGAGAGAGAGAGAGAGAGAGAGAGAGAGAGAGAGAGAGAGATGAGAGAGAGAGAGGAGAGAGAGGAGGGAGGGAGGGAGGGAGGGAGGGAGGGAGGGAGGGAGGGAGGGAGGGAGGGAGGGAGGGAGGGAGGGAGGGAGGGAGGGAGGGAGGGAGGGAGGGAGGGAGGGAGGGAGGGAGGGAGGGAGGGAGGGAGGGGAGGGAGGGAGGGAGGGAGGGAGGGAGGGAGGGAGGGAGGGAGGGAGGGAGGGAGGGAGGGAGGGAGGGAGGGAGGGAGGGAGGGAGGGAGGGAGGGAGGGAGGGAGGGAGGGAGAGAGAGAGGGAGGGAGGGAGGGAGAGAGAGAGAGAGAGAGAGAGAGAGAGAGAGAGAGAGAGAGAGAGAGAGAGAGAGAGAGAGAGAGAGAGAGAGATGATATATTCTCTATTTAGGCATCTCGGAGCAGCTCGGACGTCTACGCCAAATTTCGATACACGACGCAGTCGAAACTCGCACTCCCTTGGAGCTGGAGTACGCAAAGCGTCCTATGCTCCACGGGGCTTTCTTCGAGGTCCAAACGGAAGGTTCCGACATCGCGAAAGTTTTTGTGGCTGTGTGCAAATTTTGCACCCCCAACAAAAATTTGAAAACGTCGCTAAGGGCGACATCTCATTTGACGAGTCACCTGAAGGTAACAAATCTGCTAATATTGATGATATCTTCTACCATGCAATGATTATTTTCAATACAGAAACAACATCCAGACGAATACCAGGAGTACAAGCAGTACGTCGCGACGAAACGTACGTCCACAATCGTCGACAGAAAACGGTGGTCGTGCACCTTCTCTCAAGAGGCTTGGGATGAGAACTGCACTGCGTTCATCCTCGACGCCATGGTATCACTGAGTATCGTGGAAACAAAACCTTCCGCAAAATCTTCGATGGTATGAACATATTATTTTATATGGTTTTACTCGTTTGCAGGAGCATTTTTGCATTTTAAATTATCTGGCAGATTTGAATGTGACGAAAAACGGGGTGACGCTAACCCCGCTGTCACGGCACGCTCTTTTATCACGGATCGATCGAGTTGTGACGGGCCAAATGAATGACATCAGCCGTATCGTCGACAATACAGAATACGTCTGTACAACCGCAGATGCGTGGTCGGGCAAGAAACGCCGCTTTCTTGGCGTAACTCTGCACTGGGTGAGTTCAGTGAAACTGACAAATACCCTGAAAATAACGTTATGATTAAGGCCCAGTAAGCGTCTTTAGACGTCCCTGGGAACTACCAAATGACCTGAAAATAATTTTATGATTAAAGCCCAGTACGCGTCTCCAGACTTCCCTGGGTACTATTTAAAACCCTGAAAATGTTGTCATGATTAAAGCCCAATACGCGTCTCCAGACGTCCCTGGGAACTACCTAAAACCCTGAAAATATTGTCATGATTAAAGCCCAGTACGCGTCTTCATAGACATCCCTGGGAACTACTAAATACTCTAAACATAACTTTTTCGAATTTTTCTTAATAGATAGACGAACGTACGCTGGAGAGAAAATCAGCTGCCATCGCGTGCAAGCGGTTCCCGGGAACGCATTCTTACGACGCGATAGCACGGCACTTGGTCGAAATTAACACGTCTTTTAACATCGACTGCGACAAGCTGGTGACTACCATCACCGATAACGGCTCGAACTTTGTGAAAGCGTTCAAGGAATTCGGAGTTGACGGGACGGACGAACGCTGGCTAGGTAAACAATTCTGTCAATTATTGATTTTTGTATTGCTTTATATATTTATTTGAGCCTTATTGTGAGCTCTATTCGTACGTACAGAATATATATTGGACAAATTAATACAAAATATTACAAAATTTAATAATTTTTCATCTTGAGTTTCAATCGCCCACAACGGCAACCGGGGAACCTAGAAAATAAAAACTAAAGTTACAATTATTCTTTGTATGTATATTTATGTGACACTAACAACTATTTAATTTTTTTTAGAAATGTCGAGTACCAGACAGGATGCTGCAGCATCTGTAGACAGTGTAAGCGACGAGCTGTTGATTTGAAGACCCCGCAGACGTCGATGAGGCGTTCAGTGACGAGTGCGAGAAGCAATTGCCGCAACATTTGCGTTGCGCGAGTCACACTCTGAATCTGATCGCCACAATCGACACTGTGAAGGTTATTTCTCGGTCATTGGATCTCGCTGAAACACACACAAACGCGATGTCAAAATGTAATAAGGTATGGAGAAGTCTACGCTCGCCCAAGACCAGCGAGGCGTTAAAGGAGTATCTGGGCATAGCGTTGAAGAGGCCAGCAGTGACGCGCTGGAACTCACTATTCGATTGCATCAAGCAGTTGGTTTCGTGCAAAAGCAAATTGCTGGCCATCGGTAGCAAAAACGGAGAGCTGATTTCGCTCAGAGACACATTTACGCCTCACGATTTCCGCTACCTCGAAGAGTACCTAATATGTACTCAAGATCTCGCGAAGGCTATCGATCTGTTGCAAGGAGAGAGCTACTGCC
Organism: Pimpla rufipes; assembly: GCA_963932165.1. Classification (NCBI taxonomy): domain Eukaryota; kingdom Metazoa; phylum Arthropoda; class Insecta; order Hymenoptera; family Ichneumonidae; genus Pimpla; species Pimpla rufipes. The sequence goes on from OZ010643.1 coordinate 4,296,931, forward strand.
ATTATGGCTACCTCTTACCGACTCTGGTGCAGTTGCGGCGACAACTGTTGTGATTGAAAGGCAACAGTAACGTAAGAATCTGCCAACCAATCGTAGCAGCGACGATTCGTGCCCTGGAATTGAGATTTAGGAACATGTTCGACATCACCGAGGAAGGAAAAGTAGCTGCTATAGCCGCCGTAACTCACCCGAAGTTCAAAATACGCTGGCTCCGTTGTCTGCCGCAAGCGAAGCAGAAGCTAGTGTACGAATTCATGATCGAAGCTGTGGCTTCCGTGTCAGCTGCAGCAGTACCGTCAGAGTCGGAACCCCGATTGCCAGAAGATGAGTGGGATTTCGGTGACGACCCGATGATCTTCGAGAACGTGGAATCTTGCGTCACTCACGCCACATCCGAAGTCACGGTCACGCGATACCTCGAGGACTCGTATACAGATTTCAAGATGCTGCAAAAATACCCAGCCATCCGCAGGATATTTCGGAAATTCAATACGCCCTTACCTTCGTCGGCTCCCGTTGAACGCCTATTCAGCTACGCAACGATGCTGGACCTGCCGAAGTATAATCGGTTGACCGACGAGCATTTTGAGCAGCGTATACTGGCGAAAGTGAATGCCTCGAAAAAGTACCAGTGAATTCACGAAGGTAGAGTTATTCTGGTATACTATTTATACTGAAAAACATTATTATGTTGCAAAAATAACCCTAACCTTTGTTTCTCAGTAGGTAGCGCGGACGCCGCCAATCGTAACGAGAAACTCGGAATCCAATCGAGCTCACTGTGGCAATATTTTGTTTTATATAGTTTATAAAGTAAATCGTTACGGTCACTGATGATTTGAATTTATTATTATTTCTTGTTTTACCTATTTCTTGTATTTTTGTTATCTTCTCTTATGTTTCATATACGACTTGTCGATCGCAACACTACGACACAAAGAACTGATATATAAAAAGATTATAACGAAAGATTATTTTGTATGAAAATGTTTTTTACACATTCCCAACTGCTCCCCTCTCTCTACACTAAATAGTCTGATAGTGATGTTATGATTAAAGCCCAGTCCGCGTCTTCATAGACGTCCCTGGGAACTACTGAATACCCTGAAATCGCCTAAGTCTGTCGAAGCCGGTCTAACTGTGCCTAACTCTGTCTAACCCTGTCTAAACCTATCTAACCCTCTGTAATGCTGTCCAAGTCTGCCTAACTCTGTCTTAGTCTGTCTAGCCCTGTCAACCCTGCCTAACCCAGTCTAACCCTGTTTAACCCTGCCTAACCCAGTCTAATCCTGTTTAACCCTGCCTAACCCAGTATAACCCTGTTTAACCCTGCCTAACCCAGTCGAACCCTATTTAACCCTGCCTAACCCAGTCTAACCCTATTTAACCCTGCCTAACCCAGTCTAACCCTATGGAACCCTGTCGAACGCTGTACAACTCGGCCTAACTCCGCCAAACTCTGTGTAATCTTGTCTAACCCTATCTAACCCTGTCTAACTTCGCCTATCTCTGTCTAACCTTGTCAAGCTGTGCCTAACTGTCTAACTCTGTCTAACTCTGTCTAACCCAGTCTAATCCTGCCTAACCCTGTCTAACACTGTCTAACTGTGTCTAACTCTGCCTAATTCTGTCTAACCCTATGTAACGCTGTCTAACCCTGTCTGTAAAATCAACCTGGACACCGAAAACCATGGGGAAATCAACCTGGTCATCGAGATCTATGGGGAAATAAACCTAGACATCGAAAACTATGGAGAAATCAACCTGGACGACGAAAAGTATGGGAAAATCAAAGTGAACATCGAAAACTATAGGGGAAACAACCTTGACATCGAAAACTATGGGGAAGCCAACCTGGACATCGAAAACTATCAGGAAATCAACCTGGACATCGAAAACTATGGGGAAACAAACCTGGACATCGAATACTATGGCGAAATCAACCTGGACATCGAAAACTATGGGGAAACGAACCTGGACATCGAAAACCATGGGGAAATCAACCTGGACATCGAAAACTATGGGGACATCAACCTGGACATCGAAAACTACGGGGAAACCAACCTGGATATCGAAAACTATGGGGAAACCAACCTGGACATCGAAAAGTATGGGAAAATCAATCTGGACATCGAAAACTATGGAGATACCAACCTGGACATCGAAATATATACATATTTTAAAAGTAGTGGGTGATGAATTCCTGCTCCATTAAAAAAATAATGTCTGCTGGATCTCTGCTCCATTACTCATTAAAAAAGTAATGTGTAATGGATTCGAATTCCATTATCCATTTTTAAAATAATGGGTTAAAAAAACGGTGATGCATTAAAAAAATAATGCATTGTCCCCAACTCTGATTACACATACTAATCACGTTTGCATGTAATTTTGTACGATTATTTGTGCAGATCTAGACGTTACTTCTATGCCGGGCGAGCCATTCAACGTGCTCGCGCCGAGGCTCGAGTTTCGGCGAGCACGTCGAATGGCTCCGAATGCCTTTATTTTAAATGCAATATCACAGATAAAATCAGCAAAAAATCAAGCATGTAGAAGCTACTGAAAATACTATTTTGGGCCCAATAATACTTCATAATTGTTATTAACAAATTAATTAAATAAATAATTTTGCAACAAATTACCCGACAATTTACTTTTGTTTTTAAAGAAAATCATTTGTTTATTGTTCTGAATACGTATGAATTTTTTCAGAATTTTAGCCGCGCGGCTAGGAGCAGTTTCATCGCCCGTGGAGCCATTCAACGTGCTAGCGCCGAGGCTCGAGTTTCGGCGAGGACGTCGAATGGCACTGAATGCCTTTATTTTAAATGCAATATCACAGATAAAAATCAGCAAAAAGTCAAGCATGTAGAAGCTGCTGAAAATATTATTTTGGCCCAATAATAATTCATAATTGTTATTAACAAGTTAATTAAATAAATAATTTTGCAACAAATTACCCGACAATTTACTTTTCTTTTCAAAGAAAATCATTTGTTTATTGTTCTGAATTCGTATGAATTTTTTCAGAATTTTAGCCGCACGGCTAGGAGCAGTTTCATCGCCCGTGGAGCCATTCAATGTGCTCGCGCCGAGGCTCGAGTTTCGGCGAGCACGTCGAATGGCTCTGAATGCGTTTGTTTTAAATGTAATATCACAGATAAGAATCAGCAAAAAATCAAGCTGCTGAAAATACTATTTTGGTCCAATAATAATTAATAATTGTTATCAACAAATTAATTAAATAAATAATTTTGCAACAAATTACCCGACAATTTACTTGTCTTTAAAAAAAATCATTTGTTTATTGTTCTGAATACGTATGAATTTTTTCAGAATTTCAGCCGCACGTCTAGGAGCAGTTTCATTGCCCGTGGAGCCATTCAACGTGCTCGCGCCGAGGCTCGAGTTTTGGAGAGCACGTCGAATGGCTCTGAATGCCTTTATTTTGAATGCAATATCACAGATAAAAATCAGCAAAAAATCAAGCATGTAGAAGCTGCTGAAAATACTATTTTGGCCCAATAATAATTCATAATTGTTATGAACAAATTAATTAAATAAATAATTTTGCAAGAAATTACCCGACAATGTACTTTTCTTTTTACAGAAAATCATTTGTTTATTGTCCTGAATATGTATGCATTTTTTCAGAATGTTAGCCTCACGGCTAGGAGCAGTTTCATCGTCCATGGTGCCATTCAACGTGCTGGCGCCGAGGCTCCAGTTGCCGCGAGCACGTCGAATGTCTCTGGGAGCCTTTTTTTTAATTAAATTATTGTAACGGCCCGTCTTCATATAAGAAGACGATTTGAATAAGAGAAACGTATAGGTGACATTAGCGCAGTGGTTAGCGCTCTGACTAAGGAATGAACATTCCGGGTTCTAGTCCCGGAGATCACCATATCTTTTCTCTCTTCGAAACTTCGCCAACTCATCCGCACGACCATCCTACACACATCCCCGAATTCTCGGCCCAGCCGTTACATTTTGCATATAAAAATCTGCAAAAATCAAGCGTGTAGAAGGTTCTGAATAGATTATTTCGGCAGAATAATAACTGATCAATGTTATTAATAAATTATTTAAATAAATAATTGTGCAACAAATGACACGGCAACTTAACTTCTTTTATTCTGAAAACGATTAGCTTATTTTTTGAACACGTATGCATTTTTTCATAATTTTTTAGCCGAATTTTTATCGGCTTGGCGCCGTTTCATTGCCCGGGCGAGCCATTCAACGTGCTGGCGCCGAGGCTCGAGTTGCGGCGAGCTGAAGGTCGTGACGCTAAACACTGTTGTCTACGACTGTATTCTGAGCAGGGGAATGAGGGTTCGTATAATTGCAACTCCACGAAAAACGTGTGCGTGCGTGTGTGTACTAGCGTACGTGCGTGCATTAATGTATTGCGTGCGTGTGCGCATGCGTGCAGGTATTTGTAGTGATACTCAAAATATGAATCGATATTGCAGGTATATTTTTTATTTGCAGGTCCTTTCGGGTCAGCAACGCACAATTTCTACTAAAGAAATGTTATGTTATCTTTTTTATAATCATGTGAAATTTTAATATATATTAATTGACCTTCAGCTCGGCGCAACCCGCGCCTCGGCGCGAGCACGTTGAATGGCTCGCCGGGTAACGAAACTGCCCCTAGCCGTGCGGCTAAAATTCTGAAAAAATTCATACGCATTCAGAACAATAAACAAATAATTTTCGGTAAAAAGAAAATTAAGTTGTTAGGTAATTTGTTGCAAAATTATTTATTTAATTAATTTGTTAATAACAATTATGAATTATTATTGCACCAAAATAGTATTTTCAGCACATTATCTCTTCAGCACCTTCTACAAGCTTGATATTTTACAGATTTTCATCTGCGAAATTTCATTTTAAAAAAGGCATTCAGAGCTATTCGACGTGCTCACCGCAACTCGAACCTCCGCGCGAGCACGTTGAATGGCTTGCCCGGGCACTAAAACGGCGCCTTGCCGATACAAATTCGCCCTAAAAAATTCTAATAAAATTCGTACGTATTCAGAATAATAAGCTAATCATTTTCACAACAAAAAAGTTAAGTTGCTTGGTAATTTGTTGCACATTTATTTATTTCAGTAATTTGTTATTAACATTTATCAATTTTTATTCTGCCGAAATAATCTATTCAGAAGCTTCTACATGCTTGATTTTTTTCAGATTTTCATGTGCGAATTTTCATTTAAAAAAAGGCATTCAGAGCCATTCGACGTTCTCGTTGCAACTCGAACCTCGGCGCGAGCACGTTGAATGGCTCGCCCAGGCAATAAAACGGCGCCTTGCCGATAAAAATTCGGCTAAAGAATTCTGAAAAAATTCATACGTATTCTGAAAAATAAACAAATTATTTTCATAACAACAACAAAAAATTGCCATGTAATTTGTTGCACAATTATTTATTTAAGTAATTAGTTAATAGCATTTATCAGTTATTATTATGCCAAAATTATCTCTTGAGCACCTTCTACATGCTTGATTTTTTACAGATTTTCACCTGTAAAAATACATTTAAAAAAAACCATTCAGAGCCATCCGACGTGCTCGCCGCAACTCGAAGCCCGACGCGAGCACGTTGAATGTCTCTGAATGCCTTTTTTGAAATTAAATTTTGGCAGATGAAAATCTGAAAAAACCAACCATGTAGACGGTGCTGAAAAAATTATTTTGGCATCATAATAATTGGTAAATGTTATTAACAAATTAATTAAATAAATAATTGTGGAACAAATTACCTGCCAACTTTTTTTTTTATGAAAATCATTTGGTTATTTTTCTGAATACGTATGCATTTTCTCAGAATTTTGTGTATTGAATTGTAAATTGAAAATGTCGATTTTTATAGTTATAAAAATGAAAATCAGACTATAATCTGAAAAAATTCACACGTATTCAGAAAAACATACAAATCATTTTCATACAACAAATTAAGTTGTCGGGTAGTTTGTCGTCGTATGCAAGGACATCACAGCATTCGAAATGTAGTCCGGCCGAGTTCGCCGGCTGAGTCACGTGGTGCGAGGAGTAGGAGAAGCCGGAACGTTCTCGCTCCACTCTCACGACCGACGTATGAGCCGGCGCTCAAGTCAGACGCACGCTGATACTCGGCGCAGCAACATCACGGCCGTTTTAGTTCGCCACGGAAAATTATACGATCAAACGAACTTACCTTAAGTGAAGTTCGATCGTGATTATGCTAGGCGTCTTGTCCGAATAGATCAATGGTAGTAACGCTAGTTGCTCGATCCATCACAGTTTTAAAAACCCCGCCAAAACTTCGCGCCCCCAGCTGTAGAGGGCAGGCCTGTTCCTTCCTCGCTACGTGACGCCATTACATTTTAAAGCTCACAAACTGCACAACGAATAGATCAAAATGGGTTGGGGATAAATGGGTGGGTTTGATCTATTCGGACAAGACGCCTAGCATAATCACGATCGAACTTCACTTAAGGTAAGTTCGTTTGATCGTATAATTATGCTTCGTCGTCTTGTCCTCTAGATCAATGGTAGTTGTTTAAAGCTTCGTGCAATTTGTATTTCCACGTAAACATAGAATACAGGACTCTTAGGACTTAAGTGGTTGAGTTTATAACCGATCTTGCTACACTCGTATCTGTTATCACAGGTCGGTTATAAAACCTAGCAAATACACTCGATCTCGGCGTCCAGCCTGCGGCTTTTCGAATCGTCTCGATATCAACTCCTCTTCGAAACGCCGCCGAAGTCGAGGCATGTCTCGTGCTATGCGAGCCGAAAATGCTTACATTTATTCCGCTTTCGGCCATCACAAATTTGAGCCATTTACTAATGGATTGCGACGTCGCCACGCGATGTGGTTTCTTATACGTCAGTATAAAAAAATCCTCGTTTTGCGACCTTAACGGTGCCGAGAGTTATATATATTCGGATAACATCGTTGCCACGCATAAACGTGGCTGCTCCCGGAAGAAAGGCAGTTGTAACAAAGGCTGATTTCTTCCCGGGCCCGACGTTTTAATCCTATCTGTTATTTTTATTCTTATTTCTGAATCAACTTTCTTAATATTACTTCATCTTATTTTAGTAAGTGTTTGTACCCTTTGTGCTGTAACTAACGCTAACAACATAACAAGTTTTTTGGTTAGCAACTCAAACGATAGCGTACCGTGGGGCCATAGCGTCTTTAAATAACATAACACCGGGTCAGGATCCCAGATTTCCTCATATTTCGGATTCTGAGGCCGTAAACGAGCGACACCCCGAAAAAACCGTTTAATAATCGGGTGTTGCCCTATATCCTCTACAACGATTAACGCCAAAGCTGACCGATACGAATTTAGCGTGCCGTACTTTTTTACTTGACTTAAGGTAGTCGCCCTGCTTGCGTTCAATTTCGCATAAATTCGAGAAAATTGAGAGAGAATTGCAAGCACTTCTCGATGGTCTAAAAATCTGAAAAAATTCATGCACATTAAAGGTACTGAAAAGATTAATTTGGCATAATAATAATTCTAAAATGTCATTAACAAATTGATGAAAAAAAAAATTGTTTAACAAATATTTCGGTGACCCAAGTTTTTTTTTATGAAAATGTTTCTTTCATGTTTCTGAATACGTATGAATTTTTTCCGATTTTTAAGTAATCTTTGAATTTTGGTGTTTTTTATATGGAAAAAATTCAAAAATTCAAAGATTACTTAAAAAAAAGGAATCGGATCATGACCGGGATGGAGTCCTGTGGAACGCCTCTTAAACCAAACGCTTGCCCGATAATTTCCCGGCAACCAGGGAAAGCGACGCTCGTAGAGGATGTTGTTGCCTGCAATTATCGATTAATAAATCATTTTTTGGGGTGAACACAATTGGCTCTGACACGAGTAATCTTTCAAACAAGGGATACCACGACTGAGTAGGCCAAAAGGGTACAATTACAACTCCTTCTGCCTTTTCCGAAATTATTTTCTGAATCGTTCTCAAAATCACTGCGAATGGTGGAAACGCGTAAAAATATAGATTTGTCCGCCGCACAGTAAACGCGTCTATCGCCCAAGCGTCCGGATCTCTGTGCCAGGACATAAACTTTTTACATTGTGCATTCACGTTAGATGCAAACAAGTCAATATCGAATTCTCCAAATGCCGACTCAACTTTTTCGTAAGCCCAATTTGCTAATTCCCACTCGGTTTCACTTTGTTGGACTCGGGATTCTTCATCCGCCTCCTTATTATCGCTAGAGCTAATATACGAAGCAAAGATTCACAGGTTTCGGGCTTCACAAAACTGCCAAATTTCTTTGGTTAAACTCGATAATTTGGGATATTGGACACTGCCCATCCGGTTAATATACGACAACGCCGTTGTGTTGTCAATGCGCAGCAATATTTCACACGAGACTTTATCTTTAGCGAAGCATTTTAGCCCGTAAAAAACCGCCCTTCACTCGAGAAGATTAATGTGCTCCTCTCTTTCGTCTCTGCTCCAAAACCCGTGTGCTCTCTCTCCGTTGCATGCGACACCCCAGCCCGTGAGAGAAGCATCGCTGAATATTTCCATTACAAAGTGGTCTTCTCTGATCGGATTTTCCACTGTCATTACATTTTCTTTCCACCATTCTAAATCCGGAATTATTTTCCGTGAAATCGCCATATTGCCATCGTAATTTCCGTTCGATTTCTCCAATGCCAAAAATTTTTCCCTTTCTAAGTTTTTTGTGTACAAGGTGCCGTACTTAACCGCAGGACACGCGGCTACTAGGACTCCAATAAATTCTGCAAGTTTCCTAATCTTACAATTCCGAATTTCCCGAAATTTGACTGCTAGATTGTATATCTGCGTCCTCTTTTCCCTTGGCAATTTCAAACAGAATTTTTCAGAATCAAATATAAAACCCAGAAATTTGATTTCTTTCGACGGCTCGAGCTTGCATTTTTCTAGGTTTAGTATAAGACCAACGGTTTCAAGTAATTCTTTCGTTTCGCGAACATTGTCCCGGCATTCTTGTGCCGACTGTCCAAGCATGAGAATGTCGTCTAGGTAAAATACCGATAAAAATCCCTTCGATCTGAGATGCTGCATTATTGGTTTCATTATTTTAGTAAAAACAAACGGTGCTGTGCACAAACCCAATGGAACGCAGTTGAATTCATATAATTTGTTTCTAAAGCTGAATCTCAGATATTTCCTATACGACTTTTCCACGGGAATCAAAAAATATGAATCTTTGAGGTCTATTGACGACATGAACAAGACTTTTCGTATCAACCGCATAGCCGTTTTTTTATCTTCCATCTTAAAGTGAGGCGCTGATATAAACTTATTTAACTCTTTCAAGTTAAGAATAAATCGCATGTCACCGTTCGGCTTCGGAATTAAAAAATACGTTGAGATAAACTGGTCCTCGCCCGAATTACATCTAGAGATCGCGCCTTTCGCGAGTAACGTACTTATCTCGGTTTCACACGCAACCATTTCTTGCGCTGTTAATCTCGGCTCCCTACTTTTTCGTGAGTATGGCTGATTATCAAACGGAATTACGTAACCTTTTACACATAGTAAAATAAACGAGTCGGAAGTTAATCTTCCCACGCGGAGAAAAAGTGTCGCACTCTTCCCGCGATTCTCACCGAGTCTAGTCCTTGGGTTGACGGTTCTCCTTGGATTTCGAGTCTCACGCTTTGTGTCCCTTCCGCTGAGTGCCCCGATAACTCCCGGAGGGACGTCGCCAGTTTGACTTCTCGGGCTGACGTTGGTTCCAGTAGCCGCTCTGCCTCGGTTGTGATGACTGGAACTTGCGATTATAATCTCGAGACTCTCTCCCAAAATTCTTCCGATATCCGCCGCCCCCCCCCCCTTTTGTCAAATCCTTCGAAGAAGTCTCCATTGCCTTTGCTGCTTTGAAATTTTCAGCGAATTTTTCGCCGAACAACAGCGTATCGCTCACACTTTCATCAGCGACATTTTTCACGATGGGGTTTAACCCCAGAACAATCAATGATTTCCTCGTGTTGGACATATCGTGGTGTAAGTCCGCCAAGATCCTCCCTGCGTCAGCCAGCTGTTCGATGAATTTTGACCCATCCAATATTTGCTCGGTACTCTTCTCGGCTTTAAGCACCTCCGTTAGTGCCGCCCCGATGGCGTTGATGCCCGCTCCCAGTTGATTCTGAGCCTGGTGCTGATAAAAGTCTTTTTTAATCGCCAGCGCCGACAAAACAGTTTTGATTTCAGGGTTAAGCTTTGGTGCCTCGGTGAGACGGCAATTCCCTATAGTCGGGTATTTCTCTTGGAGATCCCGCTTCAGATCTTTCGGATCTTTCGGAAAATACTGCAACCCGTTCTGCAGTATTCTCATCCACCGTTCCGCTACGGCCAAATGAATATCATGGCCTACCTTACCATCCTTTGACGGGTCGTCGCCCAGCAAGCACAACGTCGACTCATCGAGATCCATTGCCGCGTCTTTACCATCGCCGGCTGTCTGCTTTACCGACGACGAGTGACTAGAATGTGACGCGCCTCGCAGGCTACGCTCGCCGTCCTCTTTGTCGAACTCGTTTGTTGACACCGATGTTTCGCGTTCGCTGGAGATCGCATGTACCGGCCTGGAACGTGACGCATCTCGCAGATAACGCTCACCGCCCCTTTTGCCGTCTTTGTCTGCAACGCTTTTCTCCTGCGTAGATGAGGTTGGGCGTCGTAGACTAAAATGTGACGTTCGTCTACCAGCGATACGCTCGCCATTTTCTTTGTCCGCGCCATCTCTCGTTGCACGTCTTTCTCGGGGATACCTCGAACGATTTGCGGAAAGTTCGTCTAAATCAATTCGTCTAAATCAATTCGTCTAATAATCAATTCGTCTAATAATCAATTCGTCTAAAATCAATTCGTCTAAATCAATTCGTCTAAATCAATTCGTCTAAAATCAATTCGTCTAAAATCAATTCGTCTAAATCAATTCGTCTAAAATCAATTCGTCTAAAATCAATTCGTCTAATATCAATTCGTCTAAAATCAATTCGTCTAAAATCAATTCGTCTAAATCAATTCGTCTAAAATCAATTTGTCTAAATCAATTCGACTAAAATCAATTCGTCTAAATCAATTCGTCTAAAATCAATTCGTCTAAATCAATTCGTCTAAAATCAATATTAAAAGTTTGTTAAAATACAGAATGTACTATATATTATTGATTTTTTTTGTTCTTTTTTTTCCGTTGGGCTAAAAAATGATAGTCTATAGCGGAAATCATTCGTTACATTATTCTACTATAGCGGAAATCATTCGTTACATTATAATACTATAGCGGAAATCATTCGTTACATTATTCTACTATAGCGGAAACCATTCGTTACATTATTATACTATAGCGGAAATCATTCGTTACATTATTATACTATAGCGGAAATCATTCGTTACATTATTGATTTTAGACGAATTGATGTTAGACGAATTGATTTAGACGAATTGGTCTTAGACGAATTGATTTTAGACGAATTGATTTTTAGACGAATTGATTTAGACGAATTGATTTTAGACGAATTGATTTACACGAATTGATTTAGACGAATTGATTTTAAACGAATTGATTTAGACGAATTGATTTTAGACGAATTGATTTTAGACGAATTGATTTTAGACGAATTGATGTTAGACGAATTGATTTAGACGAATTGGTCTTAGACGAATTGATTTTAGACGAATTGATTTTTAGACGAATTGATTTAGACGAATTGATTTAGACGAATTGATTTAGACGAACTTTCCGCGAACGAACGCGCTCGCCTGTCACGGGGACACGCATTTTTGTATTCGGCTTCCAGTCGTCGTAATTTCTCCAGGAAGCTGTCCCCCGATGCACTTCTTCGATTCCGTGACGTCCTCACGGATTCTTCGGATGATGAGCTCATCCTTACACATCTAAAACACTCAAATTATGACAATAACTTCTCTAATATTTTATCACGACTGTCTTGGATCGCACAGAAAAACGTAATGGCGTCACGTAGCGAGGAAGGAACAGGCCTGCCCTCTACAGCTGGGGGCGCGAAGTTTTGGCGGGGTTTTTAAAACTGTGATGGATCGAGCAACTAGCGTTACTACCATTGATCTAGAGGACAAAACGACGAAGCATAATTGGAGGCATCATGGTGCGAGAAGGTATGAATATTTGCTTATAACGGGATATCGATAACGATGTGGCAGCGGATCATTTGATTTACTTCACTCGATGCGACAATGGATGTTTTACGCGTGCTTGGGGTGTGTGTAACCCCCATTTTCACACCTTGTGACGTAAAATGTGTGATTGCAAAGTCACAGTCGTCAGAACAGGTTTTTCACACTTGTATGGTTATGTACTATGTAATTATTATTCGATAGGGAAAAATTTGCCGCCCAAGCTGCCACGTTTCGAGCCGCCAAACACGAGATCGAGCACATCGGCCGCCAATGATGTAAAGGCCAACGCTTCCGCGGCCGATGCCCGTCGCAACTATGAGAAGGTATGATCATTATATTGTCTCCGTAGCCGCACGCGACGTACACGTATCGGCACGATGACGATGTGTGTGTGCGTGTGCGTGCGCGCGTGCGTGCGTGCGTGCGTGCGTGCGTGCGTGCGTGGCCCGACCCTCAACCGTCCGGATTTAGCCCGCAAAGTGTTGTGTACATTTATTTGTGAATTTTCGCTTCATATTATCTACGATTTCTTTTACACATTTACTTTTTTCCAACATTTCCCAAGCCTGCCGAATCCGTTGGCCAGACGGTCAGCGAAAACTATGTCCAGCGTAAATGATCCGGGCAATTTGCAGGAGGTAAGATATATCTACATACTTCGCTGAGACTTATTTTATCTGTGACCGCACGCTCACGTAGTATCGGTCGCGCGGCCACACAATGTTGACAAACAATCGACAGTTAAAACGATGGACAGTAACTATAATTCTTTCGAAGAGATGAGTCTTTTTTGGTTTGTTAACATTGTGTGACCGTGCGACGGCATCGTACACGTTCACGCGCGAAACGCTGATAACGTATGTGAGAAAAAGAGAATGAAAGAGAGAGAGAGAAAATCATTTGAAATAATTATATTCTTATACGATAGCTGCAAAGGTTTTTTTTGTCACTGTACTCACCGGATGGGTCAAGCGGTTGCTTCAAAACCAGAAATATGGGGTTTTCACTCGGTGCACAGTGGACAGAAAACTAATCCTAGAATTGGCCTCTCCGCTGCGCACAGAGTGAAAACCTCATATTTCTGGTTTTAAAGCAACCGCTTGACCCAACAAAAAATATGGGGTTTTCACTCTCTGCGCAGTGGAGAGAAAACTAATTCTAGGACTGGCCTCTCCACTGCGCACAGAGTTAAATCCCCATATTTCTTGTTTTGTCAAGCGGTCGCTTCAAAACTAGAAATATGAGGTTTTCACTCTGTGTGCAACGGAGAAGCCAAATCTAGGATTAGTTTTCTCTCCACTGCGCACAGAGTGAAAATCCCATATTTCTGGTTTTAAAGCAACCGCTTGACCCAACCAGTTGAGTCTAGTGACAAAAACATCCTTTGCTGCGATTGCTTAAGAATATAATTGTTTCAAATTTTTTCATTAGCGAGGAAAAAAGTAGACTTTATGATTTTTAGTATTTGCATCCAAGTGCGAAGCCCCCTCACTTTGCTCCACAGTCCAGTACAACACTACAACTACAACCTGTTAGGCTTTGCAGCCCATTACGAAGGAAAAATTATGGTATGATTGACTAAACTTAGTCATTGCCAAGCCAATGATCATTTACTGAAGCTATATTTTACCACCCCCCCCCCCCCCGCCTGGTGCCATGATAACATTATACAGATTCCTTTGGGCGAGGGGGGTCGGAATTTCAAATGTAGTTCCATATATAATCATTGGATTGGCAATGACTAAGTTTAGTCAATAACATGATCATTTTTCCTTCGCAGTTTACTGCAAAGCCCAAGGAGTTGTAGCGTACTGGACTGTGAAGCAGAGGGGGCTTTGCACTTGGGTGCAAATGCAATATTTCTAATCATAGCTGGTATATTACCATTAATAAAAAATAGTGGTGTATCTTCTATAGTCTATATAAATTGAATATTATGGAAATGTTATTTTTAGAATTTTTTCTGTTTTGCCGGTGTGGCCTTTTTGTATGTCATTGTTATTGTGGCCACAATTTATACTATTTTTTTTTAATTCGGCACTCACAAGTGTGAATAAAAGTTTGTTTTTCCCATGGAAAAAATAACGTTTGTTTTTTATTATAGGAGTCCTCATCGCAAGATTTGTTGAAGGAGATGGCGAGTATGCGTGCTCTCCTTGAGCAGCAGCAACAGCAACTGTTGCAGCAGCGGCATCAGTTGCGGCAGCAAGAGGAGCAGCAGCGGCGGCAGCAACAGCAGCGGCGGCAGCAACAGCAGCAGCAGGAAAAGCTGCAGCGGCAGCAGCAAGAGCTGCAGCGGCAAGAGGAGCTGCAGACGCAGCACCAGCAGAAGCAGAAGCAATAAGGGCGCTTCGTTCCTGGAACGATGATTTGGCGGCCGCGGGTTACGATACGCCGCTGACTCGGCTCCGCCCAGAAAACGACTCGCGCGAAAGCGGGATGTGAGTATTCCTGGCCAAATACAGTTTTTTTAGTCCTCTTTTTCTTTTTTGTTTACATGTCTGGTCTGGAATGCTCATGATGTGTTAGACCCGCTCGCGAGTAAATCCTTTTCATCATTCGGAAAGATACAGAGAGTATTTCGAACGTTTCGCAATGGAATAAAAATTTGAAAATAATAAATTATACGAAAGGTGTTCGAATGATTGGTTTTGCGTAATAATAATGTCAAAAACTTTTTAACAAATTGATTAAAAGAAAACTTGTTTAACAAATGAACCGGCAATCCAACTTTTTTTCGTGATGAAAAAAATGTGAATTTTTCTTAATACGTATCAATTTTTTCAAAACATTTTCGATATTTTGTAATATGTGGAATTTTTTATAGAATTTTGAACAAATTTCAAAATTTCGAAAAAATTCTGAATAAATTTATACGTATAAACAAAAATGAATAGAATATTGTAATTGCAAAATAAAGTTGGTTTGCCAGTTAATTTGTTAAACAAGTTTTCTCTTAGTTCATTTGTTGATAAGTTTTTTAAATTATTATTACGCAAAATCAATCCTTTGAACACCTTTCGTATGGTTCATTTTTTTCAAATTTGTATTCCAACGGGAAACGTTCGAAATACTCTCTGAATCTCTCCGAATTTCTCAAAAAAAGAATGATTTGAAATGTAGTTCTATGTTTTTATTATTATTTAATTTGTTTTAGTGTTTCATCAGTTTATATTATTAAATGTTCTTTGTATTTGATAAGTTTTTATTATTATACACACTTATTCGTATTTCATAAGCATTTCATTCGTTTTTATTATTATGCACACATAAGGTTTTATTATTACTCACACTTTTATTAAAACAGTATTTTGTAGAGTGAAGGCATTTTTAATACGACATAAATATTAAGAAATACTCGTGTCTCATTACACGTTTATGCAATCTGTCAAGAAACGCGCGTTCCATGCAAAATAAAAGAAAGAAAATTGATTTTTTTTTTTTTTTGTCCCCCGCTCTTCAGGCATTTTTCCTATAGCGGGTCGGCCCGATCGTTTGTACTTTTTCCTGTGCTCAATTATTGTTAATCCTGTTCAAGACCGAGCCAGTCCCCCCTTTTTGCGGCTGCAGCCGACTTCCCCTACTGAATCGCATTTGCCTCTGGACAGAGCCCAGAAGACAGAGGGAAACTGCAGAAAACCTCTGTCGATACAGTCGGTCTCAAGTTCGCTTCGCGCCGCCGGAGCTAATCGCGTTTCGCTGAGAATGTAAACACTCGGACTACAGGTATACACATGTATACCTGGAGCTACATCGTGCCCGAATATTTATTTCTCAGCGAAAACGACGGCAGCGGGACTCGAACCCTCGACCTACCGATGCTCTGGTTTAGAGGCTAGCACGCTATCCACTAGGCCAAAGCACCGGTTGAAAATTGATATTATTACATTAATTTATGTATGGTTTTCGACTGTTTCATTTTCCTAACGCGCGCTCAACAAACCTGTGTCCAATCCAGACTTCCCACGGTCCTTGAAACGGGAGCGAAATAGAAACGAGCAGGAGCGCGCATCTCTCTCCCACTCATTGAAGGTGCTGAAGAGATTATTTTGGCATAACAATGACTGATAAATGTTATTAAATAATTAATTAAATAAACAATTGTGCAACAAATTACCCGGCAGCTTATCTTTTATTTGTTCTGAAAATGATTAGCTTATTTTTTTGAACACGTACTAATTTTTACCGAATTTTTTAGCCCATTTTTCATCGGCTAGGCGCCGTTACATTGCCTGGGCGAGCCATTCAACGTGCTCGCGTCGAGGCTCGAGTTGCGGCGAGCACATCGAATGACTCCCCGGGCGATGAAACTGTGCCTAGCCGTGCGGCTAAAATTCTGAAAAAAATCATACGTATTCTGAACAACAAACAAATGATGTTCGGTAAAAAGAAAATAAAGTTGTCGAGTAATTTGTTGCAAAATTATTTATTTATTTAATTTGTTAATAACATTTATCAATTATTATTTCGTCAAAATAATATCTTCAGCACCTTCTACATGCTTGTTTTTTTGCAGATTTTTATCTGTGAAAATGCATTTAAAATAAAAGCATTCAGAGCCATTCGACGTACTCGCCGCAACTCGAGCATCGGCGCGAGCACGTTGAATGGCTCCCTGGGCGATAAAACTGCGCCCAGCCGTGCGGCTAAAATTCTGAAAAAATTCATACGTATTCTGAACAACAAACAAATGATTTTCGGTAAAAAGAAAATAAAGTTGTAGGGTAATTTGTTGTAAAATTATTTGTTTATATAATTTGTTAATAACATTTATGGATTATTATTAAGTCAAAATAATATCTTCAGCACTTTCTACATGCTTGATTTTTTGCAGATTTTTATCTGTGAAAATGCATTTAAAATAAAAGCATTCAGAGCCATTCGACGTGCTCGCCGCAACTTGAGCATCGGCGCGAGCACGTTGAATGGCTCCCTTGGGGATAAAACTGCGCCTAGCCCTGCGGCTAAAATTCTGAAAAAATTCATACGCATTCAGAACAATAAACAAATGATTTTCGGTAAAAAGAAAATGAAGTTTTCGGGTAATTATTTAATTATTTATTTATTTAATTTGTTAATAACATTTATGAATTATTATTGGGCCAAAATAGTATTTTCAGCACCTTCTACTCGCTTGATTTGTTTCAGATGTTTATTTGTGAAGTTTGTGACGTATTTTTCGTGAGCGGAAACGCGAACGCGAATATCAAAAACATCACGGACGATAACGTCACCTTCGGCCGTCCACTCACGCTCGCGCATCCGCAAACCCGGTGGCGCCAGTTAATTTTTGTGTCACCGGAATTAACAAACCGGTATGCCCCGCGCGTCGAGTTGAGCAGGCTCGACGCGACCAAAAAAAACTCGGAAGTCTGGAGCACGACTGCCGATCGGGAACAACATTAACGAAAACGGTAGCTTAGTTAATTTTTAGGGTCGCGTGAAATTAACAAACGCAACTGGATGCACTCGCGAGAGCGGACGGTTGCGGAAATGTCTGGCCGTTTAGGCTGCCAGGTGGTGGTAGAGAGGGTCGAGGTAATGGCCCGATAAATAGCCTATTCCGAAAAGGTAACGAAACGCGAGCTTTAATCATTGACTGAAATTCCGAAAACCCGAAAGTTTTTTCGGCGGCGTTATTTTTATATGTCGGTCTGTCGCCGGCGATCGAAGATAGCTCGATCGCCGGCGAAAAAGAAAAAAAAATTAAGCACGACTCACCAGCTGGCCCCGGGCGGCGGCAACGACACGAGCGATGTCCAAGGGCGGAGCGGCGGATGCACGGAACTCGGTTCATCCCGAGCAGAAATTGGGCCAGGCTGCGATCCGGCCCATATGTGGGTTGCCTTGCCAGCCTGTACAGGGCCACATCCGGCGTCCTATCAGGACCGGATGTGGCATGTTACGCGATTTTGCATCCGGCCCTGATAAGGTGCCTGATCTGGCTGCGATCCGGTACCTGATCCGGCAGTGATCCGGTGCCTGAGAAATGTAAATCCGGTGCCTGATCCGGCAATGATCCGGTGCCTGAGAAATGTAAATCCGGTCCAGGGCCCGCCGCCTGATTTGCCAGAATTATTATGAAAGGTGATTTGTATATATATTAACATATATAAATTAGCATGAGAACTTCAAAGTCAATCACAGCGTTTATTAATTTGCACTTGTTCAGGTTAACATTTTTTTAGAAGTATATATATACGCCCTGTATATACTTCTTATACTCTCATAAATCTTAACTTTAGGTAATACAATATTTGATATATTTCGATCTTTTTTGCTTCTTAAACTCACACTTGTTTCTTAGACACACGCGCGTGCCTATGCCCATCCCAATCTTTGGAACTGTTGATTATCGATCCAAGCGCATCCTGCACTTGCTTTTCCTTAATCGGTGGTACGCCGGGGCTTTCGCGGAATTCCGCCAGAATTGCATCTGAAATTTGAAAAATTATCTATAATTTCTATTAGCAAGAATACGAGTAAATAAAACGAATAAAGACTGAAATGCATACCTCGTATACATGTATAAAAAGTTGTATCCTTCAAGATTTTCTTATCGCCGGTTTGTTTTACGGCCGTGAAGTTTTGGAGTAGAGCTCGCGTCATGAACTTTTTGACGATATCGCGTACCGACGATACCAGAAGTTTCGGGTTCGAGTTTACCAACAGCAACATACCGGCTATCTGAAAATAAAACGGTGACAAATGAATCATCTGCAAGCAATATGAGAAATTATCAACATACATGAATCTCTTCTTTTTTATTACTTACCATCTCGTCTTTTAGGGGCTTCTCGGCTTTCATCTTAGCGTCGAATTCCATGAATTGCTCCAATGTCTTAAAGGGAAGCTCTCCGAGATCATATTTTTCCGACGTACTGTCGATTGCAGGTGCTTTTATCAACGTCCTGTTTCCCGCGCCCGTTATTTGCGCAAATATTTCGGTCTGTCGAATCGTTACGTCGACAAGCTCTGGCAGCACTTGTCCGATTTGAGCGGATAAACGGCGATAGCTATCTAAAACCAAAGTTTTGAAGACATCTGAGTCTGTAACACACACGGTAATTTGGAGTCTCTTTACTCTTGCAGTGAGTTACACTGTTCTGCAAAGTGAATTCAATGTCGAGAACAAACGCGAATATAACGGCGAAGTAATTGAGTATCAAAACAAAAATTGTACGCCAAGTATTAAAAGAGTAGCCGTCTCTCACAAAAAAAAATCTCCCAAAAAAATCTCTCACCAAAAAAAACTCTCCCAAAAAAACTCTCTCACAAAAAAAAACTCCCAAAAAATATCTTACAAAAATATTAACGAATCAATATATTAGCCAAGTAAAACTGCGCGGTAAAAAAAAAAAAACTTGGTGTACCAGCGTTTTGCTTCCGCACACAGTTCATTGAAATAAGGACGAGAAGTAAAATGCTGGTACATCAAGTTTTTTTTTTTTTTACCGAGGAGTTTTACTTGGCTAATATATTGATTCGTTAATATCTTTGTAAGATATTTTTTGGGAGTTTTTTTTTGTGAGAGAGTTTTTTTGGGAGAGTTTTTTTTGGTGAGAGATTTTTTTTGGGAGAGTTTTTTTTTGTGAGAGACGGCTACTCTTTTAATACTTGGCGTACAATTTTTGTTTTGAAAAAACATTTTTTGGTTTATTTCACATCTTTTTGAAAACCATCTTCAATACATGCATGCAACGACAGGGCTCATTGGGCGTATGGTCAGATCGCCCTTCTTGCAATTGACGTTGTTCACTGTTATGCTCCGCCAGTGGACAAACCATTTTCACCACGTCTATCCTCTGCATTCTTTATGTCTACAAGACACCAAATAGTTAGTGCTCTATCACGGATAAGTAATGGAAAGGTCTAAAAATACTACAATAAATTATTCCAACATGACAATTAGTCCAAATTAGCCCAAAATATAACCTCAAAAAATCGATCTTTCATGGTCAGGATAAAGTATCCTCCACATGATGATTTTTGTTGCTTTGAAAAGACACTTTTGCGTTAAGACGCGAGATTATTATTAAATCATTACACTCGATAGTAAATGTTAAAGTAATAATCACGCACGATCTTCTCACTTTTTGTCACACGTCGGGAGCAGCCGGTCCGCTCAGGCGATTCACGATCATCGCGATCTCATGACTTTGGGGCCGTCGCTCCTGTGTGCGCGTCTTTCCTTCACATCGATTATTTTTATTGATATGATATACAAACCATTACACTAGAGTCCTCATTACACTACAGTAGAGTGTACGACCCTGTCACTTTTTTACTGTCAGACGACGATTATGTCAGACGACGAGAGCGAGCTGGTCGATAGACGATCGTTGCCGCAACTTCTTCAGGCTACCGCTGCGGGCGCCATTTGTTATGTTATGTGTGCGTTGTTCGTTTACACGGATGCACACGTATATGCAATCGGACAAATCTGTCTCGATGTGTGAGTTCAGACAAAAGTGACATTTTGCCAGATATCAGCACTTCGGGAACCGATTATATCGAAATAGGTCTCATTAAT
>OZ010643.1:4322658-4500898 GCA_963932165.1 Pimpla rufipes
TCTCGACACCGCAATTTAAGTCATCGGTTTCGGTACAGTAGTCCAAGAGATCTACGCATTTTTTAATTCAGGTTCTCAGAGTTTCCTGTTTTCCGATCGGAAAAAGCGGATACTAAATCGAGGAAAGTTTGTTATTTTCTTAACTCACCATCTACATCAGTCGTCGGGATAACCTGAGATATAGAATGAGTGTTGGATTTGGTCGAGCAATCTGTTTTGAAATGCTCTTCTTGCGACGAACCGCACTGACGGAATTTGTTATTGCACTGCTGAGTCGCCGACACTACGACAAATAAGTTAAAAAAAAGAGACCATTTTTAGTTTTCAAACTAACAACAATAAAATTCATCACTCACAAATATTTTTTTACCTTTAGCAGAAATCGTTTTTTTTCTGTTCATCGAGTACCTTGGGACTCGGCTCGTCGGCGTCACTTTCACGAGCATCCTTCTCGTCGGTACTTAGTTCGTCACTAGTGCCAGTATATCGTTCGCTGTCGGATGCTGTATCGCCTTTTTTATCTCGACGATTCGACGAAAATCTTTGTAGACTGCCTCCGGAGACGTTGTGTTTGCTAATAACTTCACACGCTCTTTTTGTCTCTTTTGCTGCCGTAAGTTTCTGTTTGGCTGCTGTGTTCGAGGAGACACGCGGCTTTTTCACGGTACTTTGAGCTGTTAGTAGTAAAAAATAGATAAAATAAGCGAGGATAAATAAGAATATACACAGCCAAGAATTGAAGCAGAAATACATGGCAAAATGCTTTACTTACACGCTCTGTTGTGTTGATCGTTTTTATTCTCCGCTAGTGATTTGTCCGAAGTCAGATTGAAGGTGGATTCTTCGAACAAGGTGCTGATTTGTGCTTTGTCGTAAGCCTTTCCTTTCAGCTTGTATTTCTTCGTTAAATCACGTGCCTTGGCTGCAGCATGACCGTCGTCATCGGTTGAAAAAGCGTGAGTCTGCACCTCAAGTGCTTTTACTTTAGACTCAGCCTCAATAAAAGTTCCTGAATAAATAAATAAAATAAATATATACATGCAAAAATAAATCAAAATAATACAAAATTAATTACTTTTGCTTCCTCAAGAAGCTTTGTTTTAGTGAAAAAAAATTTTTTCGAGATTTTGATGTCAACGTGTTCAGAATGTTCCAAAACGTCGAGAAAACACATTTTGAAAAAATGTCTGGATGTGTGTGTGTGTGTGTGGGTGTGTGTGGGTGTGTGTGTGTGTGTGTGGGTGTGTGTGCGTGTGCGTGTGCGTGTGCGTGTGCGTGTGCGTGTGCGTGTGCGTGTGCGTGTGCGTGTGTGTGTGTGTGTGTGTGTGTGTGTGTGTCTGTGTGTCTGTGTGTCTGTGTGTGCACATGATTAAATCTTAATAACTCGAGAACGGTTTCAGATATCAAGCTGAAATTTCTACCACATATTGGGTGGTCACTGCCTCTTCTTGGGTGCAATTTTTAGCAATATCTATGCAGTGTTTTGTTTTTTAGGGCACTTTTAATTTTTCAAAAATTCTCTGTACGCTCTGTCTCTTCCACATTTTTTGAGATATCGGGTTGAAATTTGGTAAAAAGTTGAACTATTACAAACTAAAGATCGCTATTGAATTTGGGAAGAATCGGTAGAACCGTTCAAATTTTATGGCAGTTTCAATTTTTTGAAAAAAAACTCGATTTTACTCCTATTTTCGTAATTTCTGAGATATCGAGTTGAAATTTGGTTTACAAGTATATTATCACCAGACTAAGTTTGTGTATAAATTTGGAGTTAATCCGTGCAGAGGGCGTGATTTTATGGCATTTTGAATTTTTCGAAAGAATGTTGATCGTTCTTAAAACAAAACAAAGCTTCTTGAGGAAGCCAAAAATTAAAAATGTTGTCTACCCTACAAACCGAGCGGGGTAGACTGTGATTATAGGCGGAGAGGAAGCATTATGACAACGATCTAGTTGTCAGCTTTTAATTAAATTATTAAAATTAATTAATTATTATTTATTGATTTTGTTGGCAAATTAATAAATATATCTGTGTATAAATAGCTGTGTGTAAATAAATATATCTGTGTATAAATAGTAAATTACATACTTGAGGATCCCTCAATCTGAATGCGATGACGGGGCCATGAATTCAAGGGGTCGCTATTCGACCTCACAAGCGTATTCACTAATTTTACTGTTGCTTTAGTACGGCTTGAGGGGAATGCTGCAACCAAGTGGTGAATTTTCTCGTCATAGATAATCCAGCTCGCTGGAACAACATCTACGCTGAGCTTCCCTCCGGTGTCATCGGGGAATAAAATCAGCATATATTTCTCTTCGTCAGCCATTTCTTCTAAATGAAACATAATTACTGAGCAATATATAATAATCGAAACAAGTTTTTTTAACAATAAGATTCGTAAATCGAAGTGAACCAATACTCAGTGAACAGGTTAGAATATGAACCGAATGAAAAAGATCTCGGCCCCCGGGGCCAACGAACTTCGGAAATCCCAATACGCACGGGCGAGTTAGTAAATTTATATGCTTGTTGGAAGGGAAAACTAACCTATTTTTTTCTAATGAGACTTCACACGAGCCACGATTCGAGTATGTACACGACATCAGCGGACGTCATTTCGAGGCAAAAGAAGTAAAATTCGCGGTGTATAAAATTGCGCAGTTCAGAGTGAATCGAATTTCCGATAGCTCGGCTCGTCGTGGCTTATTTCCGAAAACACGTGATTTCGATAGGTTAGCGTATGTGTTTATATAAAAGTGTGTGTATTTACCTGGTTCGGTCTGTTGAAGCCGCAGAATTTGCACAAACAAACACTTTTCACAGTACTAATCGTCGTATTAAGTGAAAAACGTGTCAAGATGAAGCCGGCTTCAGCGTGCATAAACGCGTAAAGTCCGAAAGTGCACCACTGTTGCCCTCCACAAGCAGGCCCACCAACCGCTGATGCACCGACTCGACTCGTCTCGACTGACGGGACATACGCAGCGCGACGCGTGTACGCGCGGGCATTGCCGCGCGCTGCCGTTGGCGCGCCCGAGCGTTGGCGCGCACGGGCGTTGGCGCGTCGGTCGGACTCGGCAATGGCCAATCACGGCGGCTGCTATTATCGCGTCATTGCGAACTCACCATGACGAATGCGAGAAACTCGTAATAATGAAAATTTTATAAACAAAATCGTGGTAAATGAAATCTCGTATAATATTACGTTAACACATACAGTGGAATCTCTCATAGCGTACATAATGCACGGAGAGAATTTTTTGGCTACCACTAATACAAAAGTTGGGTGATAACTCCAATGCTGCATAGTAAACTCGGTTTATTCTGCCAGTCTGGCGTTGTTTACTATGCCGGGCAGTAAACACGATTTTCTTGGGTCTAATATGCGGTAGGGTAAACAATGCCAAACTCATTCGCGACTCAGTTACTAATGTAACTCTAACAGCTCTACCTCACCATGGAGGTGAGGTTAGAGCGCAGCATAGTTTTTTACAACGAACGACGCAAGGAAAATTACTAGGCCACTTGAATGCTTATTGCTGCATTGTATATCTGTGGGCACTAGAGATTTATGGAATGCTTGTTTTTTATTCTAAAATCTAATCTAAAATAGACGACGAAAAGAAGGAAAGAAATAAGGAAGGAAAGAATAATTGTAAGAGAATAAAAATACGATATTTTAACGAATTATATATTCTTTTATTTCACATATTTATATGCACCGCTTGGCAATGTAATACAAACCGTCACTCAATTTATTTTGGTGAGTGACGGTACAACTTTCCATATCGTCATCGCATAAGCAAGCGTATTCAAATTGATCCATGTCGTGGACCTTGTACGCTTGGGTGTGGGGATCGAAATTGCAGTCATTGTTTTTTTTTGTAACAATTATAAGTTCGTGCTTATTGTCCACGAGGATGTCTTGAACCCAGTGGAACTCGGGACCATCTCTGGAAGGCATTTGAATTATGGTTTTTTTATTGATCATGCCCCCTAAATATTTCATACCGTTGGCTTCGTACAGTATTTTCTTCCCCTGGAAATTCACGTTACCTCGTAGTTTCTCATTATACAGCTGGACGGAAGCCTGATTCGTTTCTTTCAACGTGCCTATAACGCAGCTTGGTTCCGGTGACTTCTTAGATAGAAAACGATGATTTAGGCAGAGTTGCTCTCTTACGGCGATCGTGCGACTGACATTTAATCGACTAAGCGCCCCTTTCGCGACTTTTTTCCCTTCCTTATGTTTGATTTCATACCGGATCGAACAAATTTTCCACAACACGCCTACTTCCTCCATTATTCGCGGGTAGTGTAGCAGGAAGTGGTGTTTAGGTTTCATCGAATTCGGAAACAGCCTATTATAGATTTCTAAATATTCGGTGATAATAATTTCCAAATATTTGTGCGTGCCCACAATAACAGAAGCACTAGCGACGATTTCCACCATCATTTTTAACAATTTCAACAGTTCCCAATGTTCCGTCTCCTCTCTTATTACGCAGCCAAGGATTGTACATATATTCCGTATGAAATTTAGCATCTCTGAAGACGACATAGCTAAGCGACCTTTTACCTTCAAGTGTCCTTCATTAATTTCAGCTGGCTTGTTATTACTTTGGCTTGGGCCATAGTAAAATCCTTGTACACGATTATTTAACTCTTCAATGGAGAGTAACTTGCGATCATGAATGAAATGATGCAGAATCTTGCCAACGTCGTACGGGCAGATCCCTTCTAACAAATCATGCATTACGTCAACACCTTGATTTTTTGTCACGTGAAAATCATGAACTTCGTGAAATACGCTATTTTCCTTAATACCCGTTTTCGAAACGTCGTCTAATTCCACTGCGATGTGATAATTTGTCACGTTTCGCAATTCGCATTGACTTTCACGATGCACATTACAAATGTTTCGTCGGTGGGTTAAGCAAAATCTGCAAAAGTAATTTGCGTTAAAGCTTTCAACGAACCCCAAAATGGAGTGAATTCCGAGATTATCTCCAATTACCGAAGCTAACTGGAAATACAACTGAAACTTTCCTTCGGAGCACGTAACGGTAATACCGTCTTGTCGAAGAGAATTCAATTCGTCTACAACCTTGGAAAAGATCATTTTATTCTTGAACGTTTCTCGGTCTAACGTATTAAATAACACGAACAAGAAAATATTTTCAAGTTTTGATTGGAGGTTTGGTGGCAAGCAAGGAATGCTTAAGTACACCGCACCACATTTTCCAATACCTTTATGGCTTCCAAGCGGATTGTTGTTTTCATAATCGTCGAAATATAAAAAAGCGGAAGTACCGTCTTTTCGCCAAACGAAGAAAGCTTTCTCTTCCAAAACGAGCCTTGGATGAAATTGGAAATAATTTCAGAATTTGATTCTAACTTGTTCACGTAATTAAGAGTATCGGCAAGAACACCAGGTATCTCGAAAAACTGTTTCAGTACTTTTGCAATCGGAATGAGTTGCGCCGTAACTTTTACATGTGTTATAATCTGTTTGCCATCGTGTTCTTTGCATTCAGATCTTTCACCGATTACATATGGTTCTGGCATGATCAAAGTTCCGAGATTGGAAAAATGCTTTATATGACGCCATTCCGAATTTAAAGATTTGAACGGGTCGGAAGAACGTTTTATTACATCTTGAACCTCCTTAAATTTAACCAATTTACTCTCGGACGATTCAACGCGCGATTCAATATACAGTTTCGAGAATATCCTTAACAAACTCCGAAACGTCATTCACAATTTCACCAACAGTCTTGCGAGGGATTTCCGTCAAACTATATAGTTTCGCGATAAACATCGATGCCTTTGCAGATACATCTTGAGCTAGTACCGCAGAATCCGCGAAATATCGATTCTTGAGATTATCTCGAGAAGTGCCCGCGACCCCTACACTCTCCGACCAGTGAGTTGTCTGCGGACTTGTCGTTTCTAATACCGTATCTACTCTCGCATCCTCCATTATTATGTCTTCTGCTGAGTCGCTGCTGTCTACGACCGCGCTTTGATAAACCGGAAGATTTTCTTGCTCCGTTTCCATACAAATTTCACTCGATGATCTTTCTACCGCGACCACTTCTACTCGATCGCGTGATATATCGTCTATGTTCGATGTCGTAAAGATTTCATCGTTTCCGGATTGGCTAGGATTGAAAGTATGCTTCTCTCGGCGGTGAGTTTTAAAACTTTCAAAAGAAGAATAGCTTCTAAAACACGGTGAATCTATGCAGTGGAAAACTCCTAACTCGCCGTGGTGTAAACCAATGTGACCTAATAACCGTTTATTGTTTGCGAGGCATGCATTACATTTAAAACAAGTGGCCATGATTTTTTTCCTTTTTTTCCTCAGCTTCGCGGCGAAATGCTACGGCCTTATTATGTTGTTGTCTGACATCAATCTCCCTATCTCCTCTGGCATACGGTCATGATTTTTTTTTCTTTTTCTTTTTTTTCTGTTTTTCCTCAGCGGCTTCTCGGCGAGATTTCTCGCTCAACCGTCACGCGATAACACGCGTTTACGTTTTCGCAGACTGCCGTACAGCAGCCGTTTGCAACTCCGATGCCAGAAATTATACCCAGTTCTGACAATTGTCGTTATCATCGTCGATTTCATAAATTCCCTTCTGGATCAATTGCCAGAGAGACTTGCACCTGTCCGGATATTTGGTACCGGTAACGTAAAATAATTTGAACGTTAAATCGATGGCATTGTTACGTCCTGACGTAACTATGAACATAAAAGAAAAATTAAACAATTCGTTAATAACTCAGTCAAATTAAAAGTTTAAAAGATCCCGAGAATAGAATACAAGTGGCGAAAACGAGAGAAGGAAATACGATACGTCCATCGATATAGAGCATATTTGGAGCGGGAAGCGCCGTTTTATCGATCGATGAGGAGAAATGCAAGGCAAGGTCAATGTCGGGCCTTACTGTTATGCTGCCCCTCGGAGACGGCTACGTGTTGCTAGAAGCATGCTCGCCAGCTACTACAGTAGTGGTGAGATGTTTTCAGGTGGTAACAGCGTGGAAAAAAATGAATCATCAATCGCTCCGCGCGAGCCTATTGTGCGACAGTTCGCATCAACTACGGATCTCGGGGCACGCGCGTATTACCGCATGCCGCTAAGACGAGACGGGGCGCCAACGCCCAATGCTTTTTGAAGGAATGTCAGAAAACCTAATCTCTGCCTCGCTCACATTTTCGAGTACACAATAAATAAAATTAAATATTAAATATGTGTTTTATACCAGATTTCAAAAA
Organism: Pimpla rufipes; assembly: GCA_963932165.1. Classification (NCBI taxonomy): domain Eukaryota; kingdom Metazoa; phylum Arthropoda; class Insecta; order Hymenoptera; family Ichneumonidae; genus Pimpla; species Pimpla rufipes. The sequence continues at coordinate 4,329,948 of OZ010643.1, forward strand.
TTGGTCGTAAGTAGTATAACAAGGAGAGAGCTGGATAAAGTGGGCGAGGGGGGTGTGGGTGTGCGGGGGGGTTTTCGGTGCGGGGGGGTGAGTTCTGGAAGATTCTAGAATGTTCTTTGATGACGTCATTTGTTTTTCCGCTGTCTCAAGGTCAATAATAATAATAATTTATAATAATAATAATTTTTCCTGGAAGCGGCAAGAGAGCTGGATAAAGTGGGCGAGGGGGGTGCGGGTGTGCGCTGGGGAAGGTTAAATAATAATTATAATAATTATAATTTTTCTTAGAAATCGTAGGGGGGCACAAACGGTTCGGGGATTATTATCGAGGTGCTCGAATGTATTTCCGAGAATGTCATATAATAATAATAATTATAATAATTATAATTTTTCTTAGAAATCGTAGGGGGACACAAACGGTTCGGGGATTATTATCGAGGTGCTCGAATGTATTTCCGAGAATGTCATATAATAATAATAATAATAATAATAATAATTTTCCTAGAAACGGGAGGGGGCATAAACAGTTCTGGGGATTATTATCGAGGTGCTCGAATGTATTTCCAGGAACTGTCATATAATTATAACAATTTATGACACTAATAATTTTTTCGTGTAAGCGGTAGGGCACAGAGTTCTGAGAATTGTTGTTCACATGTATTTCCGAGAATTGTTGTTCGCATGTATTTCCCAGAATCGTTCGTCGACGTATTATTTTACATTCAATTCGGTGAATTGTTGAATTGCATACCGCGTAGAAGATTCTCGATTTTAGAGAAAGACCGACGATCGCACCCTATAAAGGACTCGTTGACCGAGCCGCAGCGACAATCTGCGAATCGACATACGATCGTTTAGATCTCTTTCGTCTGACTATCAATATTCAAGTTCGATGAGATTTTGCGTTCTATATATTCGTGAGTACATCGTATTGTGATTTTGTGCAAAAATCTTGATTGAATGATAAGAATCAATTCTCTATGAGACCAGCATTAACCATGGACTCGTTAACACCCGAAGAAGTGAGACGTCTGTGCAACATGCCACCCTATCTCTACAGCTACGAAGACGTTTTCGCTAGGCATTTTGGAGATACCCCATCCGAAACATTATGGGATTTCCTTCAGGATTTGCTACAACTGCAGGAGAATATTGAGTTCATCAAGCACCTGCGAAATGAGGAAAACGAGCAGCAGCAGCAGGAGCAACAGCAGCGGCAGCAGCAGCAGCAACAGCAGCAGCAGCAGGAGCAACAGCAGCAGCAGAAAAAAATGGATTCGATGAATGATGTTACAGGATAAAAGTAACTGTTGAAGATGTAAAAAATATATCGAGGATTTGAATAAATACAAAATGTCTGTGTGTGTAGATAAACCGGTTTATATATTTTATTTTCCTTATAAAAAATTACATGTTAAGATCGTATACAAAATAAAAATAAAAAACGTAATTTTACGTTAATTTTTTTACATTTCCACTTATACAATTATATTCTATTATTCGATCATGGAGAATCAAGCAATAAGCTGATGTTTCAGCGGGAAAATTATCCATAGACTCGAATTCCAGGCGAATATCAACCGGCCCCGTTTTCAAGGACTCATTCTGTTTCGAACAATCGATGACAATCAGTGGGGCATATTTTAAAAAATCGCCTTTACTCAATAGTGGTTCAGCCTCCTTGCCGTAATAAGAGGTCTGAAAATTAGTGTACATATCGTAGAGTATAGCGAACTGATTGCGATTAATATCGAGATTCAAATTGCCATACGGATAACTTTGTGAATTTAGGAAGAGCTTCACATCTCGAATATTACAATGATCAAAGTGACTGGCATTCTTCGTGGCATTATTTTTTCGCGCTGTCTGAAATCCCACAATTATATATCGCGGTTTCTCGAGTTGCGTCGAAGTTTTAACCGTCCAAACGTGTTTCGATGTAGCGGGCAACAGTGGATACTCGTACAATTCCCAGGAGCGGAAACTTATGGAGATGGGCGTATCCTTGGCGATGTAGTTGAGCAGTTGAATTTTTCGTTGATCCGCAACTTTAATGTAGGGTATCATCCATTCGATTTTGAGAAGGGATATTTTGAATTGTTCCGCACCACCACCACCACCACCACCATCTGCAGCCGGACGTGTCTGTAGAACGGCATTGGTGTCGGTATTGGCTCTCGTGAGAATCAACTCGTGCTTGGCATTGACAATGATTCGGCGGTAATCTTCAGCGAAGCCCAGTATCATACTCAGTGGGATGGAAATATCAAAGTAACCATTGGCATCGGTAATCTTAGTCTCGTTATCATTGTTGTTGTTGTTGATCCATCCCGCATTTTCAATTACCGACATTTGACTCGGGCTCTGAGAAATGTAATTCTTCATAAGTGTTGTGAGACCGACGTTTTTACTCCTGTCAATTTCGATGGCATTTAATTCATAACGTATTTCCTCGAACAAATGACATATAGCGTTGTTGACAAGTTGAGTTTCAACAGTTGGGGATCGTCCATCGGTCTTTGTCAATCTACCGTATACATGCAAGGAGCTTCTACTTGGTAGTAAGCACAAGTCTTGATGTTGAACGGCGATACGTATTTCATCATTATTATGGAATGTTGAGGATGAGAATGGCTGATGGGTATGAGTCTCATAATGTGCAATAGACTCATCGAAGATAATTCGTTTTTGTATCGTTAGTATTTCTTCCATGGTACGTAGCAGCAGCAAACAACCGCGTAACAACAAAGACGAATTTTTATCTTCTTTTTCTTCTTTTTTCTCCTTGAGGTTTCAGACCCAAGTATTTCAGAAACTGAACGTTCTGTAGTGTTAGCGCTTTGCGAAGCGGATGACGACTGTTTCTCATCGCACATGACGGCTGACTTTTATAGCTCTTGCCTATTTTCGTTTCAAAAACGATACCCATCCTACGATTTCACGTGTAGTCGTATTGTGATAATTTCACCTCGAAAATTCACAGGTTTTCCGTCTTGATCAACGAGCTGTAGTTGAAGATGACCTATGGATTGTACGGTGATCGGAAGATAAATGATATGTGACGGCACCTCAATGATCTTATATCCTGGGGGAACGGCAGGAAAAAATTCGTGAATCGTGTGCACTCGGTGCTCATTGATATATGCTCCTGCGGTGATGTTGCACTCGACTCTTAGAGAGTTGATCTTGAGAATTGTCACAGGCAAGTCGGACGTGTGAGTGATATTGGCATCGAGAATGCGTCTTGTGAAACCCAGCATTCGACCAATAGAATCGTCGGGAATGAAATTTACGGGACGGTCGCACTTGATTTCACTGCACAGAGTATTATTGTTGGGTTGTAGGTTGATGGAAATGTTACGTCTAGATAATATTTTCTGCAAATAATTCTGAATGTCCTCAATCTCATAGCTTCCCGTTGGTATCGTGACGATTTCGTCTCCCACGTAGAACTTGTTATTTCCCACGTCGATATTGGGAATCGAATTGAACGTCAAGAGTTCAACGAGACCCAGAGTGTAATTTTTCAACGGTGATAGCTCGATGGGGGGAAAGTAGTGGGCCTCTAATACAGAGGATGTGCCCGATAGTGTTAACGTAAAAGAATCACTCATTGTCGCTGATGCTTAACTGATACTCGAACGAGTGTGAGAACGCCTTTTATAGCTCACCATTCAAAAATTGAAGACATAGATGTCCGCATACTACAGTATCATAATCCTGATATCTTTCATGATTATATTTTACAATGCTACCAACACCGAGATATTCCATTAAATCCTGAGGTGGTTGCAGGTTACCAAAGCTATCGAAGTAAACAACGTCATTAACTTTCTTCCGATATGCCACCCAGTGTGTACCAGGACCATCTTTATCATCGAGATTAACAATGGCCGATTCGTATTTAAGAGGTCCACTCTGAGGCAATTCGTTTCTCATGTAAACACCCCGAAAATGGGGGATTTTCATAGCTTTGGCAAATTTTAATAGATCAACATCGGTGAGGGCTCGGTGTGGTAGCTTTATGGGTTTTTTAGATGAAGACCAAGACCCTTTTTGTACGGTTTTAGGTACAGTCCTTTGCCAAGAGCAATCGCCTCCATCGTTGCGTTGTGACGTTTGCTCTCTTCGAGTTCCCGTTTCGCCGCACTGGCATCATTGACAGCCTTGGCGATTCCCGCTGCACCACCGGCGAGAGCACCGGTGGCACTTAATCCGGCGAAGATGGGTATGAGCAGGGGTAGAATACCACCTACTTTGGATGGTACGGGAAGGACACGTGGTGTCAGGACTCTTCCTTTACCGCCAGCATCTTTCACCGCGTCGCGAGCACCCTTGAGCGCCGATTTGATGGCATCCGCCCCCGGATTCATTGTGGCTTTTGCCGCTCTAACAATTTGCCTCAGCGACACCCTCTTCCGTTGTCTTTTTTTTGCAGGTCTTCCCTTCTTCCCCGTCCTCCTCCTCCTCTTGATGCCCATACCGAGTTTAGTTTTAGCCTTCATCGTATTAGCGATACCCCAAGCTGCCGCTTTTTCCGCCAGGCTCGCGTCCTTCGCCAAAACCCGCCGCCAAGCCGACTCCGCGAGGATTCTATCCGCGTTGTGTCTAGCAGTGAGGTTCTCACGATTCTTCGAGTATGCGATATCGTGTTCTTTGCAAGCAGCGTCAAGTGGATTAATACCCGGATCACCCCGCTTCAGCCGTTCTTTTAATTTTGTTCCAGGTCCACAGTATTGGTAGCCAGGGATATGCAATTCGATGGGTAGCCTATTTATAATTCTGTTAACGACACCTTTACCCCGTTTGTGCACGATCATGGTTCAGCAATGACTGACTTCCAAGCTATAAATGTTTATCATTTATAGGTATATTCGTCAGTTAAAGCGTAGCTCCAGTGCCGAAAACTTCCCCCCAAAAACGGATTTTTCGTATTAACAATTACGATGAAATTCAAAAAACAAAATATGGAATTGTCCGTCACGAATTTCGATGAACTTGCGCGACAAAATGTAGCTGAGAAAAAACGCCATGGTCATCTGCTACCGAATAGTGTGCGTGCAATATTTTGCGGTCCATCCAACTGTGGAAAGACAAACGCGCTTCTCACTCTCATAACGCACCCCAATGGTTTGAGATTCGAGAACATATATATATATTCGAAATCATTGAAGCAACCAAAATATTCGTTTTTGGAACGCATTCTTCAGTCCGTAGATGGCGTTGAATATTTTCCTTTTAACGAACACGAACAGGTGGTGAAACCATGTGATACTCGCCCTAATTCTATAATGATATTCGATGATGTAGCTTGTGAAAAACAAGATAACATCAGAGCATTTTTCTCCATGGGAAGACACGAGAATGTAGATTGTTTCTATCTCTGTCAGTCATATGCCCGCGTACCTAAACATCTTGTGCGTGATAACGTAAATCTTTTAATAGTTTTCAAGCAAGATGACATGAACCTTAAACATGTGTACGATGATCATGTTAATACAGATATGACGTACACGGAATTTAAAAAATTGTGTTTATCCTGTTGGAAAAATAAATATGGATTCGTTGTTATTGATAAGGACAGTGAGATAGATAGTGGTAGATATCGGAGGGGATTCGACTGTTTCGTAGACATTAGTAAGTAATAAATATCGTGCGTCAAAGTGATCCGAAGGCAGTAACGATTAAAACTCAACTCTGTCAACATGAAGCAAGATAAAATTCTCGAAGAAAAGAAGATTCTGCGTCAAATCGTCAGTGCCAGCGATGCTATTCGACGTAAACATAGAATCATCAAGGGGGATAGGGAGACCTCCGAGCGTACGATGCAGGACGTCTTCAAACCAATCGTAACACCGTTGGAAAAGTTAATAGATCGCACTGTTAAAAATGAAATACCGATAAAGCAGGATATCAAGGAAAATGTTGAAGAGATGGAGGAGGAGGAGAAGGAGGAGGAGAAGGAAAACAAGATAAATGACACTTTATGGGAAGATGCGATAGAGGGACCTCAAGAAAGCAATTTGCATAACTACAGATCCGAACTTATTGAAGCTCCTACGCGTTCGAAAGATGACCACAACGATGACCATAACAGCGAAGATATCGAGGCTGATGATAATGCAGCAGCAGCAGCGACAAACCCGGATGAAATCTTGAACGAATATCTCACATTATTAGAAACAAATAGGAAAAAAGATCTAGATACCACGTCGGGTGTGCGAAATCTTGCCAATCGTAGATTAATGATAGGCAATTCTGAGATACATTTCGAGCCAGAGTATATTCGCATAGCTGATACGAAATATCGGAAATCAAACGGATTGATTGAATTATTGTTTAAAAAAACACCCAACGAAGAATATATAAGACCAGATGATATTACAAATTACAGAGATATTGTTGTTGCGACTAATGCACATAAAAAATATTACAAACCTGATGAAAATGTACGAAAAGATACGAGTCGAAAATTTAAGCAGTATATTGCGAATATGATTGGTGAACATACAGGAGGTAGTGTACTACCGCAATATATGGTTGCTAAAAAAAATAGTCGACCGGATTATGTCTACTGGGATGACCCCAATGAACTGGTGGATCGACTTCGCTTACTGTATGCGTCGCAGGCGGCTGGTAATACGAGCCATGCAAATGAAATAATTTCCATCGTTGAGGAATTGCGTGAAGCTGGCATTATTTATTAGGCTGCACGGGTGATGCATTATTATTGTAAAAATGAGTGTCGATGTGTTCGGACGTCAATTGGCTAAAATTAAGAGCGTCGGTGGCAGCCGCGGGCCCCCCGGCGAGGGGTTTAAAGTCACTCTCGACGGTCAATACGATATGGATAATAGGAGACTATGTAATATTGCTGACCCTGTAAATGATAAAGATGCTGTTTCTGTGAGAATAATGCGGAATACTGTACAGCAAGAACTTCACCTTACATACAACATTACCAGCTCTTTGCGAAATGATATCGATGATGTAGGCATAATGATACATTCGCTCGAAAATCGCTTCCAGGAAAATGTAAAAAATCAACGTATCAATAGTGAGACAGTACAAGATCTCGGAGCGCACAATTCTCAACTCATTGTTCATCTGGATGACAGACTGCGAGCACTGGAGAGAAACAGCGGTGACGGTGAAATTGACTCTATGATTCGGAGTCTCGAATCGAATGTGAAAGAAGTGATAAAGCGAGTTGACAAAGACACGAAAACCTTACAAGAATTAATCTTTCGTAATTCTCAAATAATTTCCCAACTCGACGATCGCTTGACATCGCTGGAGCATGGAAAAGAAGAAGGCAACGATCGCGGAGGAGCTTCATAGACCTGCTCGGAGAAATTATGCACGACGTCGTGTTATAATGCGAGGATTGGATGAAACGTGGCAGGCCGATCTCGTTGATATGTCAGCCTACGCTCGATACAATGACGGTTATAAGTATCTGCTGACAATCATCGATATTTTCTCGAAATACGCATGGGCAATACCGACGAAGACCAAGAGCGGGGAGGATGTGACAAATGCCATGAATACTGTATTGAAAAAGGGTCGCGTACCGCAGAAATTGCATGTTGACCGGGGCAAGGAATTTTACAACAGTCATTTCAAGGCTCTAATGCAACGTTACGGTATCACACTGTACTCTACCTTCAGCAACTTGAAGGCATCTATTTGCGAACGCTTTAATCGCACGTTAAAGGGTAAAATGTGGAAACAATTCACTCTACGAGGAACATACAAATGGATAGATATCGTTGGTAATTTGTTATCCACCTACAATGATACACACCATCGAACTATCGGAATGAAGCCGAAGGATGTTACGTCGAAAAATGAAAAGAGACTTCTACGAAGTGTCTACGGGAAACTTCGTATTAATCGGACGCGATCTGTCAAGTTCAAAGTCGGTGATAAAGTGCGAATTAGCAAGTACAAACATGTTTTTGAAAAAGGCTATACGCCCAACTGGACTACGGAAATATTCAAGATAAACAACGTGCAGAACACCGATCCAATAACGTACAAACTTGTGGATTATCAGGATCAACCGATCGAGGGTGGTTTTTATCAAGAAGAACTCACGAAAGTGAAATATCCAGACATTTATCTCGTTGAAAAGATCGTGCGGAAACGTGCAAATAAAGTATTTGTAAAGTGGTTGGGTTTCGATAATTCTCACAACAGTTGGATAAATAAATCTGATTTGTAATTTTTTTTAATAAAAGACAAATATGAAAGTATAAATTATCGATTTTTATTTATTATATCCATATGGTACAGTGTCCGTCGTATCAGGTACAATAATCCTCTTATCATCATGCCAGCTCAGTGCTAATTTCTTCTGTAAAACAGTATAAACCTCATGCTTTTTACTCTGTATCAAATACTGACATTTTACTAAATTCTGATAATGCAAGAGACAATTTTTATAATCGTCGAATGTAATAGTTTTCAAAGTAGCCTGTTTTATGCCTTTTGCTCGTTTCTTCTCCTCGGCTTCACCGAGACACTTAAAACTATACAATTTAGCGCGCAGCCCGACAAATTCAGTTACAATTTTTCCGCTGCATTCATCTTTCATTAAGCCTAACACTTTTTTATTTACAAGTGGAATTCCATATATATTACTAGCAGGATAATCAGATGTATCAAACTTATGTAAAAACCTTTTAATATAGTCGTAAATATCAGGAACGAAAAAGTGATATAAAAGACTGTCAGTGTCTGTATACATCAATTTAGCCTTATCATTAAACGTATGTTTTACAAAGTTGTAGTGAAAATCATATAGAAATATTTTTGATAGGTCGAGGATTGAGAAACCAATGTATATAGGTTTATTGAAGCGTACTTTTGTGCGATTCATCTCGATGATTACCATATCGTTATCGAATATATTACAGCTGTGGAAATTCGGTAATGCAATGAGAGACTTAGCCCCATACCGTCCATCCCACTTTGTCACTAACTTGACGTCTTTTTGCTTTCTTACATTCTCCATAGTCTTACCAAACACCGCGTTATTCATTAATTTATAGAAATTTTTTTCAAATTCGTTAGTCGATTGTTTCCGTAATTCTGTATTTAAATCTATATAAGGTTTAAGCCATGGCGCCTGTTTAAATTTCAGTATACGGTGAACTTTTACCAATTTCATACCAAAATTCAAGCATTGCTTCAAGTTTCGGTAGTGTATAATATATTTATATTTCGACGAAAGAGTAGTCATTAATTTAGAAATTTTACTGTGTGGCGGTACATGATGTTCTGGACATAGCGGTAAATCTTTGTGCATTTCGTGAAGTTCTTTTGGATATTCCAAGTCCACTTCGAGAATATATCCAACAGCGGAATCATCGCTCAAATTGCACACGTCGACAGGCTCATTAATCCATTCAAAAGAACCATACGGTAGAGACTGCGACATAGCTGCACCGTACAGGTTATTTACATCAAAATACATGAGGTATGATTCCTCTTTGCTTGAATCAAAATCCTCTCCCATATACCGATTATTCGCTCGACCGTATCTATTTGAACATTGAGCTACTCCGCCTCGAATACCCTTCTCAATGAACAAGAGCATCTCAACATCTGTGAGAAGCTCAAGTCTGACGTTTGTGCGCTTAAGCATGGCATCGAAAGCCAAACCAGGAGCCGTATAATAATGCAGAGGATCCAAATTATATGTAGAGAAACAATTACGGCGGAATTTTTCAAATACGTCAGCTAAGAGTAAAACATCGGTTTTCAAGTACAAATCTGAATACTCTCCCAATGACTTAATATTAAATTTTTCCCATACTTTCACAGCGTGACTGTAATCCTCATCCGAAATTTCCTCATCGTTTAATTTGGAATAAAATTTTTCCTTCAACGGCAATTTTTTTTCATCGAGTCTACCCCAGCTGTTTACATATTCATAGGGAAACACGCCTTTTCTCGTCAAAAGCTGAAACTCCTCAGGACTGTTACATTGTCTACGTGTAATGCATTTATCAGCATCATTCATGTACGACGCTAATTTTTCCAAACTACTAGCCATAAATCGGTACGAGTCAACAAATCGCAGATTTATACATGTCCCTTCGACTTGCTTGGAAAATGAAATATATCTCTCTTTATTAACTGGAAGAAGGTTTACTGGTCCTTCAAATAATGTAGCTAGAGTTTTTATCAAAAAATGTGAATCATATCCAGAGAGGTTATGGAATACTACGGGAATATGATGAGCTTTATTATAATTTAAATTGCAGCTTCGATGTGCAGCACCTCGATATTTTCCCGTAAAATGATCGTGATCGCGATCTTTCGTATCAGTCAGGGTAAATGGTTTTTCGCATACATGACAAAATTTCGATGTATAAAAATCTCGATTTTGCTCGTAATTTAGCGGTACCATCGAAACAACATGATTCACATAATAATCGACCGTTTCAGCTATTTCTTTCAATTTTTTAACGAACCACTCGATGCAATCGGGTCCGCGTTTGCCGTCAAATTTCGATAGTGTATCATCAAACGAGCAGTGTAAGTAAAATGCAGCACTGTGAGGAACATGTTTCTGTAACAATGTCTCATTTCCCGTTTCTTCCAGCAGACATTCAAAATCGGCATACACTACAAATGGTACGGCTTCCTTGAATTTAAAATTTGAGAAACATAAAATGTTGTTTGGCTCAACGGGTAGCAACATTTTACATTTATTTATGTTGAAACAATCCTGTCGATGCTTGTCAAAGGAACTTTTAAGCTGAAAGTGGCACAAGCATCTGTCACATAGCAATTTTCGACCATTGTGTTTAGATATTTGTGAACTCAGCAATTTAGATAGATTTTTGATCCAGGTAAAATGAGAAATTGTCGAAAAACCATCGCTGTTATCATTAGTTTCTTCCGTAATATTACTATTTATGAGAAGCAAATGAATCGTTGGCTTATCTGACTTATATTTGCTTAGATACAGTGGTACAATCTCGCTAACTTGGCGTTTCACATTTTCCACACCGTAAACATTAATGGCTAATCCATTCATCTTCTCGAATTTTGGAATATCCCTCAGACGCATTGGAAATTGAATACCTTCATATTTGAGTTCGGAACTGTAATGTGGATAGGAGCTCGTTACACAGCTGTTACGATCTGCAGGATGAAGAGCTGCCATGACTGACCACAGGAAGCAGAATTCGTCGTTGTTCTTGATATTCACCACTGCCTTTTTATTTTGTATATCTTCAGGTAGCCGCACGAACGTTGATAATGCTCCTTGCAATGGTACGTATCGGTTGATGTTGATCATCAGGTTGATAATTTCCACCAAAGTCCAACCGGAATCCCGCTCTTGAAAATCTTCGATCTTCTTGAGTAGAGGGTCAGCCAAGTTCTCATCGAACCACAGCTTCAAATCCGTAGCAGGGAAAACAATTTCGTTTCTCGTATTAAAGAATTTTGTTTCTTCGATAATTTCGTCATTCTTCACTAGACGGAATTTACATGCCAGAACACCGTTTACTTTTAAATTTCCATCTTTTCGTAAAGCATTCTTCAGGCGTACGACAGTCAGAGTTTTTGAATCCTGCAGGAACGATTTAACATCCTTATGGCGGAGATTCACGATTGCTCCAGTGCGAATTCGTCCATTAAAGACAGACTCCAAGTCTTTCCATCTTACTCTGTCTTTTATTTTTGATTGCGATGTTGTTGCAATCGAACCCCCACTTCGTTGCTGTTTTTGTTTAAAATTTTCGAAGTATGTTTGAAGAATGGAAATTGTGGTCAGAATTCTGAGTTTTTCCCCCACAGAAGGATCAGCTTTCCTCAAAATTTTGTTAAAAAGTCTGATATATCGTGTGCACCAATCTAGCCACTCCTTGATCTGTCGAATAGGTGCTTTTTTATAAGCATACTCTATAATATCGATTACTCGCAAACATTTTTTTGCGTCCATTCTGTTTAAATCCGCAGTGTGGAGTGCTAATAACGAATGAATGCAATTCGATTTTCGTTAGCATATTTATAGGGTGCATATAGGCTGGAGCTTCGAAAGTGAAAAACAATTCTAAGAAATATAGTCCATCTATGTACGAGAATCATACACAGGATAAACAGTTCCTGGAATTGTTTTTCGTGCAGCTATTCTAAGAAATAGCTTACACTCAGATAATTCGTTCGTTCAGAGGGATAAACAGTTCTCGGAATTGTTTTTCTCTCAACGTCACATGGAACAATCTCGAAGTACTGAGATCCCTTTAAAAGGATGACCATCGGCTCTACATCATTCAGTTGCATTCGTACGATTCAAGCGAATACGTCAAACTGCAAACAACATCGAAAAGAAAATCATAAAACAATATGGACTGCACAAAAATTAACAAAGTCGCTCGCATGGACGACTTCTTGCCAACGAAGAAAATCGCTGAATTGGAGACGAACAGGAATTATCGAGTGACAGCATTCAAAACGGCTAACACGAAATACGGTCTGAGAGTAATGGCTGTACTCGATGGAGATTTCCTGATTTTCCTGCCATCGAGAATCTCCAAGGTGTTCCAAGAAGATGCAGATCAGCTTCAACAGTACCAAACGGCTGCTGCTCAGAATCATCTGTATCTCCGCTTTCTCGGTGGCCAATACAACCAGTGCGAATTTTCTTCGAGCGAGTAAATGCTCTATAAAAAATGTAATCTACGCATAAAATTACTTTTTTACGAATAATTGTAACAATCATTTACTGTTATATTAAAATGTTATTATGATTTAAAAACGAATATTATTTTGTTAAAAGCAATCCTTTCCTTGACATACGAATCGTATATGCTTTGCCTGACACACATTAACCAGCGTAGGTAATGTAGAAATATGCATGCTTCTAATCGAATTATCGACGACGACGAATATAGATCTTATAAGATGCTGCTGCATTTGACTATACGTCGGTACGCAGCGTAGCACGCAACGCACATCGCGAGAAGAGCGATACGGTGACGGGTTGGCTTACGCGAAGCATAGCACAAAACATAAGACGCGAGAAGAGTGGGACAGCAAGATGGGGTCTACGCGAAGCGTAGCAGAGAGCATGAGGTGTGAGGAAGAGTGAGACAGCAACTAGGGAGTCTGTGCGAAGCGTCTGTGACAGCAACTATCTCAGGTCTTTTTCTTCTTTCTCCTCATCCTCCTCTTCGTCGTCGCCGTTGTTATCATCGTCTTCGTCGTCATCGTCTCTCTCTCTCTCTCTCTCTTGTTGGATTCACGTGGAGCCAATACTGAAAAAACTTGATTCATAGGAAGATGTTCGGGATGCATATGTGTCCGAAAGGTATTTTCTCGTTGAATTTTCTGTTTTATCAGCCAAACAACAACGGTGCATTTTCGAAATCTGCGTGTGAAATTTACCAACGGATAGAAGTTTAAAACGTTACGAAATCGAAAAAAAAAAAAAAAATCGCAAGTGAACGCAAGTTTTGGAAGTTCGACTTTTAAAATTCAATGAAAATCCAGGTTCGACTGAAAAAAAAAATCGCGAAGTAACGAAACTTCAAACACAGTTTTTGTAATTATTTTTAAACTTTATTTAAAAGCATAACTTTTTTTTTTCATCGTCTCTCTCTCTCTTGTTGGATTCACGTGGAGCCAATACTGAAAAAACTCGATTCATAGGAAGATGTTCGGGATGCATATGTGTTCGAAAGGTATTTTCTCATTGATTTTTTTGTTTTATCAGCCAAACAACAACGGTGCATTTTCGGAGTCTGCGTGTGAAATTTACCAACGGATAGAAGTTTAAAACGTTACGAAATCGAAAAAATTCGCAAGTAAACGCAAGTTTTGGAAGTTCGACTTTTAAAATTCAATGAAAATCCAGGTTCGACTGAAAAAATCGCGAAGTAACGAAACTTCAAACACAGTTTTTGTAATTATTTTTTAACTTTATTTAGAAGCATAACTTTTTTTTTTTATTGGCAAAATAGTACATTTTTTTTTAATGAACAAAATATAACATTTTTTTTATCGGTAAAATTTTATGTCTTCATGAAATGTTGGTCTCCACCGCTATCAGCAGCTGAACGTGAAGCTGAAACAGATGAAATAAACAAATTATTAATAAATTAATTTGTTATAAAAGTTTTTTATCAAGAGATGTAATGATGGTAGAGTTCTATCAAACGTGAGTTTTAGTGAAAATCTCAAAATTAAGCACGTTGAAAGTGCTGAAATTATTATTATGCAAAAACAGTCTTTTTGGTACGGTCAATATGCTTGATTTTTTTATTCTCATGTTTGGCGAGGAATGTTCTGCTCTAAGAAGCCCCCACCAAACATGAGATTCAGTGAATATTTCAACCACTTCGCGATGAGTTAAAAATCTAATAAACCAAGCACGTTGAAACTATCAATTTGCATAATAATAACAAAAAATTGTGATTCAAATCACCCGTCAAACTAACTTTTTTTTCATAGCAGTACCGTTAATGTGCAGGCATTTTTTTTTCAAATCTTTATACCATCGAGAAGTATTTGCAATTCTCTCATTTCACGAATTTATACGGAATGAACTTTTATTAACAAGATTTAGGATGAATGCTCACCATTTTAAAGATTTGATGGAATTTCGGCCCTCTGGAACCAGTAGACTCCCGTTGTGAAGTGCAGGAGGGCCGATGTCCCCAAAACATTGAGGTACACCGATTTTGTCACCGGTGCACCTCCTAGGTCCACGTTGTACTCGTGAAATTTGGTGATTGCCTGCTGGATGGAATAATCCAGAACATCGTCCGGCACCTCTTCCACCCAACGCCGAGGAATAATTATATTCCTCGCGAAACGAATGTAGTACGGGTCGCTGTTCATGAATGGCGTTGGCGCTGGCATTTTTTTTCTATAAAACAGAAAAGAAAAACAAATTACAGATAACAATATATATACCATTCTGATCGAATAAAAAAATTAAACATTACAATAAATATACAATTCTGATCGAATTAAAAAAAATTAAACATTACAATAAATGTACATTTATTGGATCGAATTAAAAAATGAAAGTTAGTATAAATATACATTTATCTCGAATTTTTTAATTTGAAAATTACTATACTTATACGTGGATTGTTTTGATTTTACAAAATATCAACTTTTTGAAAATACGAATTTATTCATTTTGAAATAATTTTGAAACTATACTCACTCGGATAGATGCTCGGATAGATGCTCGGATTGATGCTCGGTGGACACTCTCAGCTCGAGAACTCTTTGCAGAATGATGACGACCAGCCCTTTTGACTCGCAATATATAGCACTCGGGGCATTGTGCAGCCTCTATACGAATATCATGTTCCATGCTGTCGATAAGGGACTCGCGCTTTGGAGGCTGCGGTGTTTACAACCCCAAATTGTAAATACACTGCGCGTCGCGGTACCAGCTCAGATCCACGAATATACAGATCACAATGACCATGCCGACGATATATAGACAGCACGCAGCACCGACTATGAGTATTTTTATTCTCGATACTGATTCTTTGAATGAATGAAAAAAATACACTCGAACGCTTCGTGCTGCTGCTGCTGCTGCGGTGGTTAAAACAGTGCAATGAAAAAAATGAAAATACTAGAACTCGTGTGGACCGAGTAACCAATTCTTCAGTAGTTTTACATTTTCCACCGCACAATGATATTGTAATTTTCTCGAATGATGAGGACAGGCTACGTAGACCGCAGATTTTTGTCGTAATTTATCCAACGATGGACAATTAATATCATCGAGATTTACGATACTGCAAGATTCTGCTATGAAATTTGTCAACCACTTCGTTTTTTCGGAGCCTTTGACATAGATCATACGTGCATACTGCAGCATAGCACGAAGGATTATGTTTACACTTTTGTACTCTACAGTACCAGATCCCCATGGTATTCCATGAAAGTTTCTTTCTAACCAATTATTCATAATTTTATATTTCACAGGCAAGTCGTTCCAAGCACACGGTGCTTCAAAAAGAAACGTCACAGGCTGTGCCGAGGGATCGTTAATCGAAAGTATCGCGAGTTCTTTCACCACAAATTCATTATTAATATTTTTAAAGCCTTGAAGATCAATTATGAAATCCATCTTCCGCGATTAACTTAAATTTTACTTCGCACAGCTCTCCATCAGTTTGCAGAATGTCACGGAAGCTCTGTTCATGCGATCTTTATAGATCTCATTCACAGACCCCCACCGTTCTTTCTCTATAAAAATCGACTCTTTCACCTTTCGCATGTACTACAGCGAAAAAATAGACGAATCTTCAAAAATGTTCATAAAATGTTTTCAACAAATTATTTTCCTGCGTCTCACTGAAGGAAAAAAAGTGATCTAATATATTTTTTCGTTCATGCCACGTGTAGATGGAGATAATTTGAGGAAGTAACCGACAAAGGACCGGCGTCGGGTAAATAAGAGTAGCGATAGTGGTGCGTTCAAAACAAAACGTCTTTCAGACGTCGCATCAATTAACACGTGGCGTTGAGACGCTGTCACGACTCTCGACACCAATATCCCAAAGCATCGGTTTGATTAGTCGGACGGGCCGTCGGATATTTATTTGAAAAATAATACGGCTGCGGTGCGCGAGAACTATTCTCGAAAGTGCTTTCGGGCATTCCTTTGAAAAATAATACGACTGTCGATGAGATAATAATTCTTCGGTAACAGACGCGGTTAGTGTATCCGCGACAATAATTCTCGAAAGTACTCTCGGGCATTTCTTTGAGAAATAATGCGACTGTCGGCGAGATGATAATTCTTCGGTAACCGAATATACCTAGTGTAGGAATATGCAGGCCGAGAATGAAATTATCAACGATACATCTTGAAAGATGCCGCAGCGCGTTCGGCGATATGTCGGTACGAATCGTAACACACAACGCAGGGTGAGAGAAGAGCGAGACAGCGATACCCTCGATCATTTTTCCATCCGGAACCTTCTGAATTAATTCTGAATTAATTCTGAATAATTCTCGGAACTGTTTGTACCCCAACCGCTTCTAGAAAAAATTATAATTGTTATAAATTATTATAATTATACGACAATTCTCGGAAGGACATTCGAGCACCTCGATAATAATTCCCAGAACTGTTTATGCCCCCTCCCGTTTCTAGGAAAATTATTATTATTATTATATGACATTCTCGGAAATACATTCGAGCACCTCGATAATAATCCCCGAACCGTTTGTGCCCCCCTACGATTTCTAAGAAAAATTATAATTATTATAATTATTATTATTATATGACATTCTCGGAAATACATTCGAGCACCTCGATAATAATCCCCGAACCGTTTGTGCCCCCCTACGATTTCTAAGAAAAATGATAATTATTATAATTATTATTTAACCTTCCCCGCGCACACCCGCACCCCCCTCGCCCACTTTATCCAGCTCTCTTGCCGCTTCCAGGAAAAATTATTATTATTATAAATTATTATTATTATTGACCTTGAGACAGCGGAAAAACAAATGACGTCATCAAAGAACATTCTAGAATCTTCCAGAACTCACCCCCCCCCCCGCACCGAAAACCCCCCCCCCCGCACACCCGCACCCCCCTCGCCCACTTTATCCAGCTCTCTCCTTGTTATACTACTGTCGTAGGATAAAAATCTTTTAATTAAATTTAACTATTTACATTAAATACATGATTTTGCGATTATTCGAGGGTACTCATTTGATAATGCAGAAAGAACAATTAAATCATGTTAATTTCATTAAATAGGTACACGGTAAAACCGTAAAGTCTTACC
This sequence comes from Pimpla rufipes, assembly GCA_963932165.1. NCBI lineage: Eukaryota > Metazoa > Arthropoda > Insecta > Hymenoptera > Ichneumonidae > Pimpla > Pimpla rufipes. The sequence goes on from OZ010643.1 coordinate 4,347,746, forward strand.
AAGATTGTTTGAATTGTAGGAATGACTCTTGTAATTATTAATTTACGGAGTTAAGAAATAAGAGAACCAATAATTTGCACATTGCTATTATTAGAGATGGAAGTTATAGACGTTCCAACCTAAGCTGCTTGAATTATAATACCTAAAGAATCACATCGCCACGACAAGGGACCAGTATGAAAATATAGCAAAATAAGATATAATATCGGACGAATTCCTAACGAGTGAGAGCCCGAACTAACGGAGAAATACGCGCTTTTATTCTTGCATAACTCACTAATATAATGTTGAAAAATCCCAATCAATAATTGATTATTCCTGAAATTGTAAATGATAATCCTTGTAGGAAAAATAATTCAAATCACCGAATTAGAACCAAGAAGAAACTAAAGGAAAAATGCATGCAGAACGGCACGTACGCCCGCATAAAGAATAAAGAAACCGCGCCCTATACCAGGCGAGCGGTGCAGCTGATGCAAGCGATATCGCGTACAAGGCGCACACCAATGCATTATGTTGCTAGTTAGAGGCAGGATGACCAGACGAAGGTGTAGAAAAGAGACACAAGAAACTTAATAAATCTCATATCTCAATGCATAATAGATATATATAACTCCGGAAAAAGCGAACTTCTGTATTATTTTACGAACGTATAGATGACGTCGAGAAATTGCCGAAATTCGCCTTTTATTAACGGAGCAATTTGATAATAAGAAATATGGAGTAACAAGGATAGAAATGCGATGAGCCCGACTCGTCCCAGCATAAACACACGTGAACACCAGAGGGAATTTTATAACAATCAGAGTACGTGTTTTTCCCCTGTGAAACTAAAGATGTATTAGGTCTACCTGTACTTTTGAAGGACTCCCACCCCATATCGGTGAGATGGTTAGTGCGCATTAGCGACCTATATAAGGAGCATTTCTTCGCGACAAAAGGCATTATTCAATCATCGTTTCATCCAGTGTAAAGTGAATAGTGGCAGCTATAATCTGCGAGTTTCGACGGCTCTTCTCTTCGCCAGCTTAATCCCTAGTAACGTTACTCTGTTTAAATGTAGACTCATAATTTTCGTAGTGAAGAAAGAAATAAGGAGATAGACTCGGACCATTTTTGCAGTCTTCGGACTTGGAAATTATTCTTTTCTGTAGACTTTGGACTTAGAAAATATTTGCGTTTTAAGACGTTGGACTTAGAAAATGTTTGCGTCTTAAGACGTTAGACTTAGAAAATATTTGACTTTTAAGACGTTGGACTTAGAAAATATTTGAGTTTTATGACTTTGGACTTAGAAAATATTTGAGTTTTATGACTTTGGACTTAGAAAATATTTCTTTTTACTTTCTACTGACTCTACCGAACGTTAAATCCAGACGCTAACTTAATCATTTTTTCTCGGTTCGAATATTTCCCTTCGAGGATTTCGTTCTGGGGTGTTTTCATCGGTTTTTACCAAAGTATTATAATTTTATTTCAAGAATCTGGATTGAGCTATTAAGTAAAGTTTTTGTTCCTATTATTATTATAATTATTCATTTTATACCAAATATCGCGTGCCAATTTTTGTAATGGGAATATCGAACAGCCATTTACTTTTTTTCCAAAGTGCCTTAATTAATTTTTTGAATAAAAACCCAAACGATTATTCTACTTGAAACGAAAGAGATCTACATTTGAATATTTTTTGACAACGCCCCTTCATCGATCCTTTTGGTCAACCCCGACGTCAGCGACATTGCAGTTTCGATCTACAAGAACTTCTGAACTACAGTAAGTACATTTATTTATTTCTGTAGCGAGATTTTTTACATTATTAGAGATATCACCCTTGATTCCCACAAATTTGAAAAACGCACAAACCCTACACACTACAATTTTATCACTAGTAACCGATTAACGTTCGTACCCCTGTCCCGAGTAATTTACCGCAAGGTTAGGACTCAAAAACGGGGTTGCATCTTCGGTGTTCACCGTCAGGCGTGGTAAAGGGAGAGCTTCGGTTCTCACTGACCAGAGTACGGGAACCTCAAGCCGAAGCGCTCACACCCGTGTAAATGTTTGACTGTGTAAAAGCAACCGAATATTTGACGTAACAAATTTGGGGGCTCGTCCGGGATCTTATAGAATGTTTGATCGTGCCAATAGTGATAAAATCTTTAATATTGCCAAGGAAATGGAACATTGATATTTTTCAACCAATCAATTTTTATTATTTTTGTTTTAATACAATAATAACGGGGAAAGTGAAGTACTACCCTGAATTTAAAACGAATGGAAATACGGAAAGGATTATTCGAGATTAATAAGTGTATTGAAGAACTCAGGTGCCTAATAATAGCGGTTCTTAAGCAAATTCGAAAGGAAATATTTCTGAGGTCTCTTGGTTTGGATAAATTGAGGAAAAAGGTTTGCGAAGAATCAACATTAAGAAGATCAAAAAGAATAATTAAACCTCGAAAAATCATTCACGGTGAAATTGGAGTTCGTAATAATCATCGGAAATCTCGCAGGCAAACCAATTGTTAATAATAAAGTGTAGAAAGCAGTTGAGTTTCTTGGGTAACCTGAGGCCAATTGAAAGGATGTTACAATAATAATTCTCGTAAAAATAATTAATACTATCAAACTTGCACGATTCATGCCTCGATTTTACAAATTCCTCGACTTTCCCAGTTTTCTATACCATGCATTAACTTTGATACCTTGCCCTACCATTGATACCACGCTTTACCATTAACAAATACGCCTTACCTCAAAGGAGATTTCGCGCTATTGGACAGCGGATTTCACCTTCCTGTCGTGAGATCTCGCGCTATTGGACAGCGGATTTCTCTATTCCTCCCGTGATCTCGCGCTATTGGACAGCGGATTTCTCGTTCCTTGCTGAAGTTCTTGCGCTACCTACAGCGGAGTTCTTTTTCCACCTAAAATTACCCGGAATTCTTGCGCTACTCAGAGCGGAGTTTTCTGTCCCCCCTTGGAAATTTCGCGCTATACAGAGCGGATCTTTCTGTCCACTCTCAGAGATTTTGCGCTATTGGACAGCGAATTTCTCTGTCCTAATCCGGAGTTCTCGCGCTATTGGACAGCGGAGTTCGCCATTCCTCCACTGGAAATCTCGCGCTACATACAGCGGATTTTTCCGTCCTCCTCCGGGGATTTCGCACTACCCAGAGCGGATTTCTCTGCCCCTTTTACCTAGGGTTCTCGCGTTCCTCGGAGCGGAGTTCTCTGTCCTTCCCCCTGGAAATTTTGCGCTATACAAAGCGAATTTTTCCATCCTTGCCTTGAGATTTTGCGCTGTATAGAGCGAATTTCTCAGGGAATCAAACAAACTAAGCCACCCAATGAGTAAAAAGAGGGGAGGACGTGCAGATTTCTTAAGTAAACTCGAAAAGGAATATAAAATACCTCCATCCAATCAGGTGTCGGGAAACTCAACAGGCATACGTTACCACCCCATTTTAACCGAACTGTACATGGTAAATTGGGATAAAGAAGTCACGGAAGGAAAATTGAAACTGGGGTCAGTTGATCTAGAACCTTTGTCTGCAAGAATTCCCGCTGATAACAGAGATTTTAAATTAATTAAGAACTCAAAACTGGTAGAAGGAAAAGGACAAAACCATTCCGTTGCATTATTTCCGAAACCTTACAAATTAGTCCCGATTTCAGCAAACACGGAATCTTTCTCTTCCTCGTGTTCTATTAATTCAGTAAATCTCAGGAAAACAGAACGGACATTTCAAGAGGAAGAACAAAATCAGTTTGAAACATTTAAAACATCGCTGCAAGAACCAGTAGAGAAACGCAAGCCTGAGATCGTAAACGAGAAACTCTTAAAGGGCAACAATTGTTACAAAATACTCCTTGCATCTAAAACAAGACTCTGGAAATCCAAAAACCCGCGATAATCTGGGATTTTATAACAAGGTGCACGAACACATCTTGATTAAATAAAAAGCTTGAATTTAGTGACCTACCGAATGTTCCTTGAATGGTTGGAAGTAATCAAAAACATTTTTATACGGTGGTACTGTCAGAAGTTGCAAATCAAACCAAGGATAAATAAGAGACCGATTAACGCCCATAAAAAATCAAAACATAAATACGTTCGATTATACAAGAGATTCAAATAAAAAGAACGGGGAAAATATTTTCATATCAAAATATATGTATATTTAAAGAAGAAATTATAAATGACGTCAACTCGTTCAAAGAAAGATCTTAGTGGGTTTAAAATTAATGAGTATCTTGACGAAAAGAAATTAAAACAAAGTGTAAAAAATCGACCTGATACGTCCGAAGGAAATATCGAAACAACCGTCTTGAATCTCGATAAACCGGCTCTTGTAACCGTCGAGGAATCCGCCGGTCTAGACGAACAGTTCGCCCATGGTTCGAGCAGCAGCTATTCGGAACAAGATACACGATCGTCCGACCCAGATTACGGGGAAACAATCACTTCCGCTAGAGAAAAGTATAAGGAATTAAGGGAAGACACGAGAATTGTTATAATTAATGAGAACAGCGACGACGAGCTAACCGATACGGACGACGACAGCATACAGAAAAATAGAATCATTGACGAAGACGACGACACCAAATCCTATAACGAAGACGATTTTGATAGCAGTGACTTTGCGGATTGTCCAGGGGATTATTTAACGAAATTTTCAAAAGCAAAAACTTTCGTACAATTTACGGAACAAGTCCGAGAACAGATTCAAACTGATTCTGCGAATAAAGGTTTGTCGTTGGTCGGTGGTTTTGTCACTGCGACTGGTCCACGAGCCATCGAATATTATCCTTTGTTAGCACCTCTCGAATCTACCCTCGAACCAACAATCCAGACACGCGAATTTTTAAATCCCGCGGTACTCCCCGACGGAACACAACCCGAATCACATCGCAAACTTCACTGTACTGGAAGTAAAGAAACATCAAATTTACCAGCACGCACTCATGAAAGCAGTTTGACAATTAGTGATTTATCAAGTGCTGACGATACATTCTACACCCCCTTGGGAGGATCCACCCCGTTTAAAAAACCGACTCCTAAACATTCAGAATCCGCTCCCAGGAAAGACTTACCTACTCCGGAAAGTAAAACTAACAGAATCAAAGAAACACCTATAAAATCGATATTGAAACCGGCCTATATAGTTCCAAAGCAACTGATAAGCCAAATAAATTTGCCAAGAACTCCTGACCAAGCGAAACCAAGTTGTTCCAAAGATCCAGAAAGGGAATCAAACGGAGAAACAGAAAAACAGACTCGAGTTAAATTTGTTCTTGAATCATCTTTATCAAAACCCAAAGAAGTAGAAAACGCGTCAGGGAAAACAACGCTACCCACGATGGTTAATAACCAAACTTTGTCCCTCCGGGACGCCCTAGCTGTAATCCCTAATTACGATGGGCATACCATGTCAATGGGAATGTTTATTCAGGGATGCAGAGAGGCTCTGGCAATGATGGGGCCAGGAGCGGAGGCAAATCTGGTAAAAGCCGTTCGCGTAAAAATTATCGGTGAACCGCGACGTACAATACAAGGACGTGATTTTGCAAACATTTCCGAATTAGAAAAATGTTTGAAAGATATTTATGCACCAACCCGAAATGTTTATCAATTGCAAGGAGAATTGGGATCGATCTATCAACGCGAAAACGAAACTGTAATTGCATATGCAAATCGCGTACGAGATCTCGGAAATTTAATTCTTGAAAGTCACGATTCTAGTGAGAATAATCCCATGACAACAGCATTCATCAATAACACAAAAGAAAGTCTTCCTGCATGTTTTTTGCACGGTCTAAAACCAGAAATTGAGCAGCGTTTAAATATACATAGCGATTTAGACGAACTCGTAAAAATTGCTGTACAGATCGAAAAACAATTGCTATCTCAAGCTGCGTTGCGTAGTGGACGCTCATCTTCGGAATCAAGACCCGCGAAATCTGAGGGAAAGCGCAGTCTACACATCGTGGCAGTCGAAGAACCAAATTGCCAACTTTGTGATAAAAAGGGACACATAGCTAAGAATTGTCCTAACAAAGAGACGAAACCAAATCAGTCTAGCAGCTCCCAAGATCAGAATAGTGAGGAGAAGGGCCCCCGTATATGTCAGATTTGCAAAAAACCAGGACACTCAGCAGATAAGTGTTTCAAGATTTTCCCACCGTCAAATAATCGCACTATTATGATCGAACCTCCCCAAGTTGCAATTTGTCAAATATGTCAAAAACGAGGACACACAGCCGAGCGCTGTTACAAAATATTTCCTCCTGAAAAACCGGGGAGTATGACAGTTATTTGTCAAATTTGTAAAAGCACAGGTCACTCGGCTGACAAATGCCCCCGATTGCCTCCCAAACCTCCAGGCCTAATGAACCTACCTCGCACTCAGGTGCCCCAGAATCTTCGTTACCAAAATCCTGTTGGAATTTCATGCCAAATTTGTAAGAGAGAAGGCCACGGAGCTCACATATGCCCATATCGCAACAACCATTCCCAGCCATTAAATAACAACCGTTTTAACAGTGGAGAAAATCCTATAACCCCGAATACAGTTCCTAACAATGTGATGGGATCTTGCCATTACTGCAAGAAACCAGGACATTTTATTCGCGAATGTCCAGCTCGAAGGGCCAACCAGGAGAAATACGGAAATTCGGAAAACGACAGCGGGCTCCTGAGTACGGGTGCGCTCGGGGAGACCTCGCAGAGCGCGCATCCGGTCCGTATCGTCACCATTGCGAAACCGAACACCAACCGCGAATAGTTCGAATTTTTAATATACACTTGCAAACCGAAAGCAGTGTTCCCACGGTATTGATGACAGCTAACGAAGTAAACACGTCCATTATCTTGATGATTGATACCGGGGCTGGGCCAAATATTTTAAAAAGGCGATATCTAAAACCAGATGTTCTTATAAATCATGGGGAAATTTTACGACTTAACGGTATCACTGATAATTCGATCCTTACATTGGGCTACGTTACAATAGAAGCTTTCGGACGATTTGCGACATTTCATATTGTAAATGATAATTTTCCTATTGTAGAGGCTGGAATATTGGGTACTGATTATCTCGATGGAAATCGCGTGAAAATAGATTACGAAAAACGGCAGTTGAAAATGCAGAATATAATAATTCCATTTGCCACCCAGGAAATGATAGTTATCCCCCCCAGGTCTACAAGGCTATGCTTTGTAAGAATAAAAAATTTGGAATTACGGGAAGGGTATTTACCTTCGCTGGAAGCAGGAGAGGGAATTCATGTAGAAAGTGGATATGTTATAAACGACAACGGCAAGGCTTACATTCATATGACTAACGACAACGAGTATACAATACAAATACAAGTCCCTGTATTAAAGCTAATGTCATCGGAGGAATTAACTGAGGATACTGAAGTAACGGGACCGGATACAAACAATTCTGAACAAATAATGAATAATGAAAATGCAACAGTGGAAAGGAAAATAAATAAAAGGCTAAATAACAAAAATAATAAAGTTGTTCGTTTTTATTTAGGAGAGGAAGACATTTCTGAAACCATTGGAGTATCAAGCAAAAATAAGTTTAAATGGGACCCGTTATTTCAGGAAGAACCAGTAGTTTGTGCAAAGAATATTTGTCATTTATTAAGTGAAGTTGAAATTGAGATGAAGAACTGTGAAAAATTATTGAATAAAACTCATAAGATATTGTCAACAAAGGAACAATGTGTAGAGGAAAATAAAACTAATACTCGTAAGGAAATTGACGAGTTAAGAAATGAGAATCAAGTCGATGACTACTTACAGTCTCGGACTACATGTGCTTCGGATTTTTACCCAAAGGAGGTGATCGAGGAGAACGGCTCTGAGACCCTAATGGAATTAACGTATTTTAAGGAAGATAATGTTAATAAAGTAAATAATGAGGTTCGGACAAAGCCGACCGAATTAATTTTGTTGTCAGAACGAGAATTCCCCGATAAAGGATCAATGGAATTTCGTTCCGAATTTGGAAAGTCCAATGAGCCCAGGACAGGCACAGAGGATTTCGATTTTGCTATAAATCAAGGTCATAACGAGCGTGTCCTCGAGAGAACCACGGGGGTAGAATCCATGAGTATCAATGAAGAAAATTACGTTGAGTTATCAAAACAGTCTAGTGATACAGACAATATTCTTTCTGCGACGAGAATAGAGTCCGTATTAAACGTGAACAAATATTATTCACATTTTATGATTGGGAAGGAACACAGTTATCCAAAAGCATCAGAAAACGAATTATTGCCGGGAAAAACAAGAGAGGGAAATGAAATTATGTCGGACCGAGAGAAGAATAAAAAGATTAAATTAATGTCGAAAAATGGGGAAGAGGTCATCGAAAAAATTAATGGAGAAACAGTTAGCCATGAGCAAAGTAATATTGTAGTTGAGAATAAGGAAACTTGTTGCGACAAAGATAGAAAAAGCCTAATAGAACCAAAGAATGAACTATCAAGGGAACAATCCGAAATGAAAAACAAATCGATAGAAGTCACAGAAAACCATCATAACAAGCGACCTTTGGTCTGTGAAAGTTCGTGTTACACAATAACTGAAGGGAAAACAATTGATCGATTTGATCAAATAAAAGAATTATTGAGACTCTCGGAATTAGATGAGGAAGAAAAAAACAGTATTGAAACTCTGTTAAGAATCAGCGCGCATTTGTATCAGATCCCTGGAGATTTACTAACGTGTACCTCAATTTTACAACATCGAATTCCTACCACAGACGATCTTCCTATAAATACCAGAGGGTACAGATGGCCCGAATGTACGAAAGCAGAAATAGGAAAGCAAATGGAAGACATGCTTAGTAAAGGTATAATTATACCATCCACTTCACCATATAATTGTCCAGTATGGGTCGTCCCTAAGAAAGCCGACTCTCAAGGTAATAAGAAATGGAGAGTAGTGTTTGACTACCGAGCATTGAACGAAAAGACCATCGCTGACGCATATCCCATTCCCAATATCAATGATATACTAGATCAGTTAGGAGGCGCTCAGTACTTCTCCGTATTTGATTTAGCATCAGGGTTCCATCAAATCGAAGTTTCAACGGAAGATCGACATAAGACGGCGTTCACTACGCCTCGCGGACATTTCGAATTTGTACGCATGCCGTTTGGTCTACGAAACGCTCCTCCCACTTTTCAACGAGCAATGGACCTCACGCTTAGTGGGCTCCTTGGAGAAGGTGTGTTTGTATATCTGGACGACATAGTGATTTACGCTAAAAATCTCCGTGAACACGAGAAAATATATATGGAATTGATGAAACGTCTAGAATCCGCGAATTTAAAATTACAACCAGATAAATGCGAATTTTTGAAACATGAAGTAGCGTACTTGGGCCACATTATCGGCAGTGAGGGGGTACGGCCAGATCCAAAAAAGTTAGAGGCCGTACGTGAATACCCACCTCTCAAAAATGTTAAGAATATTCGACAATTTCTGGGATTGACTGGATATTATAGGAGATTTATTGAAGGATATGCAAAAATAACTAAACCACTCACAATTCTCTTGCGAAAGGATATCAAATTCGATTGGGGACCCGAACAACAAGAAGCATTTGAAATTTTAAAAAATAAACTTTGTACTGCACCGGTATTACAATACCCCGACTTTTCCAAACCATTTATTTTAACTACAGATGCATCCGGTTACGCTATTGGTAGTATACTCCCACAGGGAAAAATAAATCATGATCATCCTTGTGCATACGCGTCTCGAGCATTGAATTCGGTAGAGGAGCGCTACGACACATATGAAAAGGAAGCACTAGCAATTGTATATTCGATATTACATTTTCGACCATATTTGTACGGACAACATTTTACCGTAGTAACCGATCATAAACCATTGTTATGGTTCCGACGAGCGACAGACGGCAACCCGAAAATTTTACGCTGGAGGCTCAAACTTGCCGAATACGAATACGATGTAGTATATAAGGCAGGGAAAACAAATGTCAATGCCGATGCCCTTTCCAGAAATCCCATAGAACAATCTGTTAATACAGACGAGATTCCCACTGTGCAAATAACACCATTCACGGGCTATCCCACGAAACGCAAAAATAAATTATCAAATGCCGAAATTAGTCGTATATTAGATGAAGATTCTGAAAACGAAAGCGATCATCGAAACTCTGATAGTAATGCGGAAGAAGATATATTTTTAGAGGATGAAATTGAACGCGACTGGGATCCCGAACTACCAGAATTAACGGAGGAATATAATGAGGATAGTATTCAAGATGTTCCTTTGACTAATTATTTCGAACCCGAGATATTGATAAGCGATACAAGTGATTTACAATCATCAACAATTGGGAACATCCCTGATACATTTTCAAACACGCATGAAAAGCTACCAGACGAACATGAACGGGAAAAACTAAGCAGGAAATTGGAGAACAATTCACTACAAGCCAATGCAACAATGCCGTCGGTTGAAAATCAAGAGGAGATATCATCCACATCCTTTAGCGACCTTCCTTCCCAAACCCCCAACTCATGTAACGAAGGCGAGTCTACATATCCTCGCCAACATAAAAAGACCTCCATAGTAAGCCAAAGAAAATCCGGCGTTCAGCCCCTTGTAACTAGCGAAGACGAATCATCTAGTGACGATGAGTCTGATGCGGAGCAGGAAGAGTTACTATCCCAAGAACCACCACGAGAAACAACTGGAGGACGCATTATTTCCTCAAATATCATACAATCACGTGACCTTTTTATTACCAGAAAAGACAATCTTCTCTACTTCGTTTCTATAAATTGTGAACCGATTGATTCTGGAGCAATTATTTTAAGAGATCATAATCAATTTCCACATCTGGCAAATTTACAATTAAATAAAGCACAATCAATCGCGAAGAAAGGTAATAAATTCAACATCGCTATTCCAATTACTGAAACCACTGAAGAAGGTCCTACCTTGATTTTGCAAAATATAATAGAGGCCCTAAAAAGCACACTACACTTGAGCGAAAAACTGCTGTTACAAACAATAAGTCTTGCTAAATCCGATTTCATATTAAATGTCTCTTGGAACGAAATAATGATACAAATTCAACGTCTGTTCGTGCATAGTGACACGAAAATTGTCATTTGCAATGGTTTAGTGCGACAACCGGTAAAGGAAGACCGACAGAAAATAATCGAAGAAATGCACTGTTCCGCTATAGGTGGACATAGAGGAATCAGCAAAACGTATAATCGAATTCGTCATGAGTATTTTTGGAGGAATATGAAAGTTGACATCCAAACATATATTGAAAAATGCCTACAATGTCAGTTAAAAAAGTTGGTTCGAGTAAAAACGAAACAACCCATGATAATTACAGATACCCCGGCAATCGCTTTTGATAAAATCGCAATGGATATTGTTGGGCCATTGCCTCGCACCGGAAGAGACAATGAATATATACTTACTATCCAAGACCAGTTAACAAAATATTCGGTTGCAATTTCTATTCCAGACGCTAAGGCAGCAACCATAGCTGAAGCATTCGTTAAACGATTTATTTGTTATTTTGGGTCACCTAAAGCAGTTCTTACCGATCAAGGAAGCAATTTCTTAAGTAATTTCTTGAAGCAAATCGCAAAACTATTTAAAATTCGCAAAGTAAGAACGACTGCATTTCATCCACAATCAAATGGATCTCTGGAAAGATCTCATCACGCCCTTGGTGAATATCTCAAACAATTCACGAATGAACATAGTGATTGGGATGAATGGGTCGAAATGGCAATTTACAATTACAACACAAGCGTACACGAGGGTACGAAACACACACCATATGAGATGGTATTTGGTAAAATAGCACGAACACCCTCCAGCATGCCACTAGCCGACATGGAAAAACTTGACACTTACGATGCATATTTAACTCAATTAGTCACACAAATTCACGACATCCAGAGTTTAGGTCGTCAAAATCTTATTAAAGCTAAAGAAAAATCTAAGGAATATCAGGATAAGAAAGCAAATCCAGTAACGTTCAAAGTTGGTGAACCGGTATTTTTACTTAAAGGGCCGAAACCAGGGAAACTTGGGGATCACTACACCGGGCCCCACGAGATTACGGAAATATTAACTAAAGGTAACATTCGAATTAAGCTCCCCAGAAAGGAACTGGTTGTGCATTCTAACCGATTAAAAAAATCTAAAATTGGTTTATAAGACTATGAACAACTATTCCGATTAATAACAATAAATTAACGCCAATAAATCAAACAAGACAAAAAACATTTTATCACTTTACTATTTCTAATTACATATAAAAAAATAATAATAATAATAATAATAATAATAACAATTCACCGCGATATTAAGGGAAAAAAGGCAGATTACGATAACCAATTAAAAATGCATTACGTACATCGCGAAATTCTATTGGAATTAAGAAGAGAAATTGTGGAGGATATAGATGTCTGGAACGGTATCATACAACTATTGTTTAAGAAAAACATAATCACTATCGAAGACGTTGACGAACTCATGCAATTGACAACTAAACCAGCAAGAGCGAAATTATTATTAGATATATTACCGAATCGCGGTCATAGAGCATTTTTTGTATTTCTTGAAGCTCTGTATAAACATTATAACTGGATAAGATTGGAGATGATAGAACGATTAACCTTAAAGACCAATGAAGCTGAGCGTTAATCAATTCAATAAACCTGGGGTACTGACATACTAAAGTATAAGTATGAGAGACTGGTAAATTAATATTTTGTAACAATTTTTTTGGAGATATTCAAGTTCAGATTTAACAACAAAAAAGGGAAGACACAATTATTAAGGAAAATCTCAGAATTTACCAGTATAATGGAATATAATCAAGAACTGAGCCTCGTAAAATCAAACACTGAAATTCGTCAATGAAAAAAAAAAGAGGAAAAAAATATACATACTGTACAATAACAAGTAAAAAACAGTAAAAATCACTATTTAAATTTAACACACTGATTTTAGTTGAAGGGTCAATAAACGGAAAAACCGGCGACCATTCTACCGGACTCCACAAGACCACAAAAATATCTTTAAAAAACGAGGTAACGTACAATTTAGCTCCTCGGAAGGGACTTTATTTCATATCATAATCACTTAATAACTTTAAATAACGATTCAGCACGCTTAATAATTTTGTATCTATTCATATGGGAAAATACCTATACAATGTAACGCCCATTTTTGATGAGCGTTACAAACAGGCTCGGATAGCCGCTTTGTTTTCGGCGCTGTGGCCGCCAGCCTCGCTCCACCTTTTTTTTAGAGCGATTCCGAGGGGCACTCTCCTAATTTTATAACGCGAAGACGACTAATTAGTCTTCTATTTTTGTTTTTTTATGTAATTCGTCGCCGAGCCCGAGATCCTGCAGAGAGCGCGGCGTGGCCGAATAATTCCGTCTCCGCTTGCCGAATTCTCGCTTCCAGGGAGCCAGTGAGGCAGCGCACACGCACGAGAGAGACGGACGATGTCGCCGAGATGAAGAGAGAGACACAGCGACAACAGCGGGCGAGCGAACATCGACTCGTCATCGCGCGTATCCGAGCGCCTCGGCGTGCATCGCGACCGAGCGCTACGATTTTCGCTAATGTTTCTCGCGTCGATTATTCTGTTTTCCCCATCTCGATTTTTCCGCCTGTTTCGCGTCGTACTTGTTTCAGCCGAAAATAATACCCGTCACGCAGATGTTAGAGCCGCCGGAATTATTCGATTTCCCGGTCCGTTGTCCCTCGCCGGCCGTAACGGAAATTGTATCGTTCGCAATTGTCATATCGAAGAGCGGGCGAGCGCGTTCCTGGGACATTCAAATCCGTTGGTCGCGTCTTGCCGTCCGCGCGTCGCGCGAAACGATAGTCCACGGGGGGGCGGGCCAATTACCTGTCCGCGCCCTGCCGATTTCGGCAGTTTGAGGGAAAGTGGGAGAAAGGACCGGTGGACGAGAAGCGCGTAATCGTAACGCCTTCTCGTCATTGTTCGTTGGCGCGGTGTCGCGTGAGGTTGGTGGCTGCTGTCGCGGGGAACAAAGGCGGCGCATTTCCGGCCTTTGAGGAATTTCGAGACACGCGGAGAAAGGTAGGATCCCTCCGGTGGGTTTTTGGTGACAAGTGTCCGGGTGAGCTCGTGCGTCCGTTATTTGCGATCGTTCCACGGCCGTGTTGGTGTCCTCCCGGAGTGCGGACGGTATCTGCTTCCCGTTGTTCGTGGACTCGAGCGGGAGGCCAACCTCCGAGATCGCGGTGAAGGGTGCCCTCGGTCCGGGCGCGATCGGTTCCCGACGTCGCCGGGAACCACCGTTTTGGTTTAGGAACGCCGTTGCCAACACAATCCCCGGGAAATAACGTGCGCGTGACCGCTCTCCGGTACGTTGGAAAGTTCGCGGGTGGCCTTCAGCCGACCCGCCTTGTGATACGACCGGTGATCGGTCCCGCGTGCTCGCTCGTCGATTTTCGATGGGCCATTTCCCCGGTGCGTGCGTTAGTTTTAGTTGCGTATGTTTTGTTGCGTGGCGTATTTGTTTTTTTTATTATTGTCGTCTTGCGTGCGCGTGGCCGGTCGCGGCGTGCGACTGTTAGGAGGGTCTCCACAGCGCGGGATTTATTCCCGGTTATCTTGTAGTTCGCGGTCGCGAGTAATTTGTTTCTGTTTATTGTAATTATTTTTGGAACCGACGCGTTTAGGAAATCGGAGGCGGCGAACTGAGTAACCGCTTCCCGATTTTAGTAGGATAAATGCCTGTAAAATCGCGCGGATAAATTAAAGTTTTTGTTGGATGACCTCAATTTTTGTTTTGTTTTTTTATTCGGTAAATCGAGCCGTATCCGAAGCATCGTCCAAGGTCCCCCGAACCGCCCCTCTACCCGTGTGGTGGCTGCAGCTAGCCGGCCAACACCCCCTTCCACCTTTTTCGCTCAACATCTTTCCCCAGCTGGGTCACGCTTTGCGCGTGGCTGGCGCCCCGGATAATTTTTAGGAATAGAAGCCAGCTGAGGGTGGGATTTTGGAACCCCCCGGGTATGGCTCGTAACCCGGGTCGCGGTAACAAATGGGCGCCCAACGTGGTTGCTCTCAACACCTGACCTTGGGCCGATGATTCGGATTTTCGGATTTTTGGATTTTTGTTTTTCCCGGGAATTGTAGGGAATTTTGAGTAGCGTTTTGTTATTACCCGGGAAACGTATTTCGTTTGAATAGTTTTTTCGGTCAACGGTCGCGTTCGTAACGATTATTTAGATTTGAAGGTTAATTTGGCGAAGCTTCATTTTGAGGAAATTTGGTATTTTGTAGTTTATTTTGAGAGAATTAGTTTTGTTGAGAATTGTGAGAAGTTTGATTTTTTTGAGGATTCTCGAGAGAATTGATGATGGAAAGTAGTGATATTTTGAGTGAGCGTGGAGTACCCGAATTCGGTAGCAGCGGTCGCGCGCGCCTACATCGTGGCCGCCGCCTGACTGTGTTTACTTTTTTTTTTGCTGTGTCGTGTCGTTGTCTCGCTATCGAGGGTCCGAGCTCACAATCGCCGATTCCTGGTACCGAGATGCTTAGCACGGGAAAGATTTCGACACGAAATAATATTTCGTCGAAATTTCGCGGACACTCCCGTGAAGCTGACCCGTGTGAGGTATTCGGGGTGTCGGTTGCCGATGGATTTGAAGCGCGACTGAGACCGGGTTGCACGGTCGTTAGAATTGGATACTTTTTATTGGGGGAATTCCGAACTCTAAATTTTCGTTGTTTTTTGCTTCCTCATAGAGGAAGCTTTGTTTTCGTGAAAATTTTTTTTTTCGAGATTTTCATGTTAACATACTTAGAATCACCTAAAACGTCGAGAAAAGTGGTCTAGAAAATATGTCTGTATGTGTGTATGTGTGTGTGTGTGTGTGTGTGTGTGTGTGTGTGTGTGTGTGTGTGTGTGTGTATGTATGTATGGTCCAGGCACCGAACATTCAATTGTTCATAACTCAGGAATGGCATGATGGATCGAGCTAAAAATTGGCACGCAAGTAGAGTATTAAACCCTCTGTAATTCACATATTTTAAAAATTAAATATATCCATGTATACAAATTTTATCGAATTTTAAATTTTTCAAAAAAATGGCGTGATCGCTCTAACTTTCGTAAAAGTTCGACGATTCAGCTATATACTTCATCATAAATAAAGACACGGTTAATGTTGTTTGGTATTGAATTTCAGCGAAATCGGTAAAGCGGTTCCGGTTTTATAGAATTTTGAATTTTTCGAAAAAAATAAATTTTGCTCTAAATCACGTCGAATCTCATCAAATGAACCAAAATATTCAACAGTCAAAAAATAACATACAGCGCTGCCACGTATAAAATTTGGTGACGATCGGTAAAGTCGTTCGGATTTTACGCTGTTATGAATTTTTTTAAAAATTAAGATTTTCGTTGTAACTTATGGAAAAGTTATTAAAGTAAGTCAAAACTTTGTATCTAATCAAAATTAGATGTAACGGTGTTTGTAACGGAGTTTTCTTTTGTTCAGATTAAAAAAAAGTTGCAAAGTAGAACTTTGCACACTGCTTCCTCATTAATTCCCCTTTTTCACAAAGCTTCCTCTATGAGGAAGCCAAAGTTAATAAATAAGCTTCTTCATAGAGGTGGCTTTGTGAAAAAGGGGAATTAATGAGGAAGCAGTGTGCAAAGTTTTTTTTTTTGTCGTGGTTTTTTTTTTAGTTTTTGACTTTTTATTTTATTCAAGGACTTCGATCCGCTATTTGGTGTCGTCATCGTTTTAATTATTGACATTGACTTTGGAATTTTGACTTATTTATTGGGGTGTTTTTATTTATTGACGGATTCTAGCTGTTTTTATTATTTGACTTCGTGGTAATCGTCTTTAATTTTACTGTAGAATTGACTTAGACTTGGTTATATGATTTCGGGGTTCGGAAATTTCGATGTTGCTATTTTATCGAGTTGACTTTTGAGTTTTGGTGTGGGGTGCAAACCTCCGCCGCCTAGTTCCCCGGTAACCTCTTCGCGTCTTGGTCGCCGGATTCGGACCTCGGAAGTGGGGCGACCAATGTGTTGTTGGTCGTTGTGATATTTTCCGTGTTTAGGCTAAGCTTTGTTGCTGATTTTTGTTGTTGCACTGATTTGTTTGTTATGTTTGGATCTGGTAAAATTGTTTCTTGTTATATTTTGTAGAAATTGTTGAATTGTTAAATTGTTTCTTGTTATATCTTCGTTTATTTTTGTTTTTTTTTGTGACTTCGTGTTTCAGCTTCTCCAACCCGTGAGGGCGTTTCTGCCTTCTTTCCTGTTTATTTATCGTTGCCGATTAATGGTACGCTACGTTTCCGGAAAGTAATTTTCAACCTTTTTCATTTTTCTTAAATTCGCCGTTATTAAGTCACCGCCCGGGAACCATTAATTAGTTATTCGCCAGTCGGCACGGCGTTGGATAAATTACTTAACTGGTTTTCATTGTGTCGCTTTTTCACAACGTTGTTACATTGTCCTGGATTAATTTATCGCAGTTTATCGGCGCGGGTTCCGGAATTCACGCCGCCTTATCTTCACCGAGTGCCCGGACAATACGGGCCAAAAACGGGAGCGACGGGAGGGAAGTCATATTTTCTTGTTGTTATTGTTTTTTTTATTGTTACCCCTCGAACGTTTTTTTTGTCCTTCGCTATTTTGATCGACGACGGTATTCGCCGATACGCACGATGCGACGTGCATTGTCCCGGGTGTCCCGGAGATTATTAATTCGGCAAGAGGAACGAGTACTTGAATTTCGTTCGCGAGTAATAGATACCGCCGCTTGGAGGCGTCAGCGTTCCTGGTTTCCTCGCGCCGTGGGGCAATCTATCGTGTCCGGGAAGACACGCCGATCGTTGTTCAAACCGATCGACTTAAGAATTTCCGGGCATCATCATTCGCGTATTTCGTCTGGTAGTGCTCGCAGAGTGCCGTTGGCGCAGTTTCGGAGGGGGGCCGATATCCTCGAGAATCGGGCATCCTCCGCGTTCGCGTCGATCCTAGGGTCGGGTTGTCTCACATCGGTACACTCGCTTCAGATTTGTTTTGGTCAATTAGGGAAACGACCGGTAGATTGGACGAGCGGTATGATCGAGAGCAGCGTACTCGTGTCATGCGCCGTCCCCGGAAAATACCGGGAAGTCATCCTTGGGTTAAGATCATGGCGTTGTCCTGCGAACCCTCTTCGTGGCAGTCGCCTTTTAACGACTCGCACCCGAGAGTGCCGCGCGGCATCGCGTAAGACCGGCATCAGAGAAGGGGGCCGAGTCACCCAGTACGTTAGACCGCCGAGACCGCGGGGAAAGTATCGCGAGTTACTTTTCCGTCGTCGCATGGCGTTCAAGGAACGCGTAATAAATGTTGTTTGTTCCCTTTAAATGAAGGGAAACCGCATGCTGGACTCTGACGCGCGCAGGTGGATTGTTTTGTCGCTGTCCGGTCTGTTCGCGCTGGCGACGCGGGAGCACGATTACTCACTAACGTCGCGTCGGTTTAATATTTTTGTACATTCTGATTTGAACCCGAGAAATGGGTCGAGTGCCTCCCGGGATCCGCATCGGAGGATGCTAATGCGATCCTTTTCGGGCGAATCTTAGAGCTCAAGTTGGAAATTGAACCCAGTGGAGGGGTCCTCACGGCTAGGGACAGCCGCGGTGTGAGAAGGGGGCCAATTGTAACGCCCATTTTTGATGAGCGTTACAAACAGGCTCGGATAGCCGCTTTGTTTTCGGCGCTGTGGCCGCCAGCCTCGCTCCACCTTTTTTTAGAGCGATTCCGAGGGGCACTCTCCTAATTTTATAACGCGAAGACGACTAATTAGTCTTCTATTTTTGTTTTTTTATGTAATTCGTCGCCGAGCCCGAGATCCTGCAGAGAGCGCGGCGTGGCCGAATAATTCCGTCTCCGCTTGCCGAATTCTCGCTTCCAGGGAGCCAGTGAGGCAGCGCACACGCACGAGAGAGACGGACGATGTCGCCGAAATGAAGAGAGAGACACAGCGACAACAGCGGGCGAGCGAACATCGACTCGTCATCGCGCGTATCCGAGCGCCTCGGCGTGCATCGCGACCGAGCGCTACGATTTTCGCTAATGTTTCTCGCGTCGATTATTCTGTTTTCCCCATCTCGATTTTTCCGCCTGTTTCGCGTCGTACTTGTTTCAGCCGAAAATAATACCCGTCACGCAGATGTTAGAGCCGCCGGAATTATTCGATTTCCCGGTCCGTTGTCCCTCGCCGGCCGTAACGGAAATTGTATCGTTCGCAATTGTCATATCGAAGAGCGGGCGAGCGCGTTCCTGGGACATTCAAATCCGTTGGTCGCGTCTTGCCGTCCGCGCGTCGCGCGAAACGATAGTCCACGGGGGGGCGGGCCAATTACCTGTCCGCGCCCTGCCGATTTCGGCAGTTTGAGGGAAAGTGGGAGACAGGACCGGTGGACGAGAAGCGCGTAATCGTAACGCCTTCTCGTCATTGTTCGTTGGCGCGGTGTCGCGTGAGGTTGGTGGCTGCTGTCGCGGGGAACAAAGGCGGCGCATTTCCGGCCTTTGAGGAATTTCGAGACACGCGGAGAAAGGTAGGATCCCTCCGGTGGGTTTTTTGTGACAAGTGTCCGGGTGAGCTCGTGCGTCCGTTATTTGCGATCGTTCCACGGCCGTGTTGGTGTCCTCCCGGAGTGCGGACGGTATCTGCTTCCCGTTGTTCGTGGACTCGAGCGGGAGGCCAACCTCCGAGATCGCGGTGAAGGGTGCCCTCGGTCCGGGCGCGATCGGTTCCCGACGTCGCCGGGAACCACCGTTTTGGTTTAGGAACGCCGTTGCCAACACAATCCCCGGGAAATAACGTGCGCGTGACCGCTCTCCGGTACGTTGGAAAGTTCGCGGGTGGCCTTCAGCCGACCCGCCTTGTGATACGACCGGTGATCGGTCCCGCGTGCTCGCTCGTCGATTTTCGATGGGCCATTTCCCCGGTGCGTGCGTTAGTTTTAGTTGCGTATGTTTTGTTGCGTGGCGTATTTGTTTTTTTTATTATTGTCGTCTTGCGTGCGCGTGGCCGGTCGCGGCGTGCGACTGTTAGGAGGGTCTCCACAGCGCGGGATTTATTCCCGGTTATCTTGTAGTTCGCGGTCGCGAGTAATTTGTTTCTGTTTATTGTAATTATTTTTGGAACCGACGCGTTTAGGAAATCGGAGGCGGCGAACTGAGTAACCGCTTCCCGATTTTAGTAGGATAAATGCCTGTAAAATCGCGCGGATAAATTAAAGTTTTTGTTGGATGACCTCAATTTTTGTTTTGTTTTTTTATTCGGTAAATCGAGCCGTATCCGAAGCATCGTCCAAGGTCCCCCGAACCGCCCCTCTACCCGTGTGGTGGCTGCAGCTAGCCGGCCAACACCCCCTTCCACCTTTTTCGCTCAACATCTTTCCCCAGCTGGGTCACGCTTTGCGCGTGGCTGGCGCCCCGGATAATTTTTAGGAATAGAAGCCAGCTGAGGGTGGGATTTTGGAACCCCCCGGGTATGGCTCGTAACCCGGGTCGCGGTAACAACAAATAAACACGACACAAACTTAAACCTTGAGTACCGTTTACTCTGTTCCTCATGATTAAAAATCAATCTAAAAAAAAAAATTTTAATTGAATAACCTAGTAACCAAATATAACGCAATTTCGAAATAAAACCCGTATTAAAAAAGAGATAAACAGAAAAACCAATTATGGACACGCTTCAAAAATATGAAAAATATCGTTTTGAGCAAAAACGCCTTGACAGTTATCAGGGATGGCCTTTCGAATTTTTGGAACCTCGTAAACTCGCCGCTGAAGGTTTTTATTATACAGGAAAATTAGATAAGGTAGTGTGTTTTTATTGCGAACTAAAACTCGATTTGTGGAAACTAAATGACGATCCTAAAGCAAGACATCAAAAAGAACACGACACATGCAGATTTCTCAGAGGGATGAGGTGCGGAAACGTACCAATTAAGGGCAATTCCCACGAGGTGCAACCTTTTTCCAATCAGAGGGAACCGATCGAGGAAAAAATAGCGATTTCAAAGAAAGTAGCGGGAAATTTACCATATCCTTCGACGCCACTAGGGGTTTTTGAAAAACAATATCCTGAGCCTCCTTTCCATCCTTCATTCGCGGGCTATTCCAAGCGACTCGAAAGTTTTGTTTCATGGCCCAAAAACAAGCGTGGAACGAATGTTGTATGGTTATCCGCAGCCGGATTCTTCCACACGGGTATTAAAGACAAAGTCAGGTGCTTCCATTGTGGAGAGATCGTGTGTGATTGGAAGACGAACGATGACCCATGGAGCAGACACGATTATTTCAATCCAACCTGTCAATTTTTAAACGAAACCGTGGGCTGTTCCCGTAAGATCAAAGGGAGTGCGAACGGCGGCATCACTGCACCGCCTCTTCCGGATACTGATGAGCCTTGGTACCCCGGATTTGCCAAATATTTGCTGCGACTGGAGAGTTTCCTGAAATGGCCAAGGAACTCTGGAACTGATATCACCGAAATTGCTAGGGCCGGATTTTTCCACGATAACGATGGAAAGTTCTCCGCTCATTGCTTCTATTGCGGCGCAGGAACAAATGGATGGGAGACAATCACGGATCCGTGGCACACACACGCCATTATCTCCCCCCACTGCGAATTTCTAGCCACAACTACTGGTGCACCCTTTTGCCCATCAAAACCTCCCATTAATAAAGATATCACAGCTACTGTTTTCTCAGAGAACACGCCTGTAAACAATGAGGATAAAAAAGGATTCATTCCTCGCGCCCCCGCACCGAGCAGATGCTCTGAGGATTTCAAGTCATGTAAGAACAACGATTCCAAAGATTCTGCCTCGGGTATAGAGAATCTCGGTGTCATGCCCAACCTTTGCCGAATATGTCTCTCACGTCCTGTTGAAGTACTATACATCCCGTGCTTCCGCGCAATAAGTTGCCATAAATGTATTAAGAATCTCAGAAATTGCGATCAGTGTCATGCAAAGATAGAGTATAAATTGAGAACCGTAAACCGAAATGAATAAGAAGGGAAAAGTAAGAGAATATAAAGAGGAAAGTGTGCACGATATGGTGTTGAAAAACTCGAGTCATTGTTCGTGATGGAAGTCATAATGTCAACCAGAGCCGGTACTGCGATACCACAAAACATTTACACCTGTTAGACATTCCTCACTCCGACCGCTGTCGTAGAATTTTGCGTACGCGATTCCTCCTCGTTCCCCTTGGGCGAGCATTCAGTTGATGAGTCAATCATTCATTGATGCCGAGAAATGTAGTAGCAACCGATCGAAGGCAAATACGAACCACCGCGTACGTCGCAGGCTATATAAGACATCATTATCGATCCGTTTGTTTCTCCATTTCTTACGCGTGCATATCTCGCGCACTTACACAGAGTCACCGGACAATTTCGTCGTCGACGCGCGTTTGTGCTTGAGACAGATTATACCCCAGTCTAAGTATTTGCAAAATAAAAAGTAAGAATATATACTCTACGCAATGTCAAAGTATGATTCCGTTCATAACTCGTTTGGATTGAATGTCTCGTATAAATGACACTTATAATCTTAAACTCAGATCAATAAGTAAAATTCAATGATACCTTAAGAATAATCTAGGATTAATAGAAATAGGGCTAAAAATACATATCCACCACGTTAATACTAAACCAAGGCTCTACCCAATATTAAGAGCACGGTAAAAAGAGTAAACCTTCTAGTCAGTCAATATTCAAACATTAATGGGATGAACATATATATCTATATTATATCACTATCTATAATCTGCTTGCAAAAAAAATATATATGACAAAAAAAAATATAAATAAATAAAACAGAAAAAAAAGAAACAGCTTAGATTCTGCCTAGAGTTATTACATATCAATAAAATATATACATCACTTATTCAGCTTAGACGTATTGGAAGTTGCTTGTAGTAGAAACTTCTTACCGAAATGGAAGGAATAATAGATTTTTGCCCGAATTAAAATATAATCATTTTAATAAACTATATGCATATACGTTGTCCACGGTTCCAAGAAACCGTATAAACTATAAAACACTAATAATGTCAAAATATATAATCAAGGGTCTAAGGTAAACACCAAAATATTTTTATCATGTTATTATATGAAACAATATAATCTGTAAACTATCATTTTATTATGCCCTCTAAATAAGCATTATAATTACTATAATTAAATAGTTATAGTGAAAACCGATAACAAAGGTGCGCATAATATCAAGTTAAGTTAATAAACTGAATCACCGTTCTTTATAATTTTTTCTTCAAGGAGTAGATTTGACCAAATTTGGTTACCAAAGTACTATAAGGAAAACTTAATAATAAATAATCAACGTCTACAGGTTGACACAATATCATATATATATCAAAGCTTTTATATGTTAACCACAGCCAAAAATAATCTAGTATCAGTTAAAAAAAAAAGAGAACGAAATAGGAGATAAGTTCTATATTAAAAAATTAATCAGTAATATCAATTCGCTATTCGGCTGTAACAGGCCATGCTTATGATTACTTCGGTTAAGATTACTATGTTATTTTACTCTTTGCAACTATTTAAAGTTATAAAATATATAGTTGAGACATTACGTTCACGTAATATGTGAATTTCATAAGGATAAAATATATCACATCGTTTACATTTCGCTAATGTTGAAGATACTAATTCTCAACAAATATAA
This sequence comes from Pimpla rufipes, assembly GCA_963932165.1. Classification (NCBI taxonomy): domain Eukaryota; kingdom Metazoa; phylum Arthropoda; class Insecta; order Hymenoptera; family Ichneumonidae; genus Pimpla; species Pimpla rufipes. Next base: position 4,371,562 of record OZ010643.1, read on the forward strand.
TCCGCTTGAAAAAAAAAGAAAAAAAAGAGAAAAAAACGGTATGAATCAAGCTATACTTTGATTCCTATATGATATCGTACTTTTAAGGGAACTGGAATGGTGATACACCCATATTTTAAACATGCCCTTTCTCTCAATATATAAACTGGCATAACGAATTAATTATTATTCAAATAATCAGTAACTACTCAATATATAAAATGAAGGAGTAGATATACATATATATGTAGTAGGACAATGGCGACCAATGAATACCACGATACAGACACACACACGTTATTTTCAAACGTATTGGAAAATATTACACGTAAGGATATTACATAATCATTAAAAATAGCAAAGTTCAGGATAATTTCCTGGGACTATTAATAAGGAGGAGAATAGGAGTTCTCTGATGTTTTCTCAGAAAAATATTTTATTGTTCACTCTCAATATCTCTCGCACAATCGTGCCTTGACTATCAAACACCACCGCTGAAATACCTGTGCCCAACAAATTTACGACCGGAAGATATTCGTCTTTAACAGTATTCAAAAATTGCGTACGACAAAACGGGATTCTTTGTAATCACAGTAAGACGTTCACACACAATCACTATTTAAATAAGGAAGGAAAGTAAGAGAAAATTACAGACACCACACTGTACTCGGAAAAATGTAGAAGAAACGCAACACTATGACACACTTATGAAATATAGATCACTCGTGCTTATAAGTAATTTTCCACCGGGAAAAATTACAGATGAATTCAACGAAACTACTTGGAAATGTGATCATCATACTATTGATCAACTATTTCTCTCCCACCTGGGGTCTGATCGGTTACGATTGTGGAGGAGCCACGACCAACATCACTACTCTATCTCTGCTGGAAGTAGGAGAATGCGCCATTCCTCAACAAGAGGTTAACGTTACACAAAAATATATACAATTACTGCAAATAAACCAATATAGTTTTATCCACGTAATTCAATGCAAGGTGGAGATTTATCGACAAATTCGCAGATGTGGCATGCACTCACATACTATGGATGTGCTTAATGGAGAATATTCTTACATAGAAAGCATAACCGTGGACGAATGTCGACAAATGCATTATTCTGGAAGAACAAAAATCGGAAGAACCGAAATTAGTAGAATCCGCCGAAAGCAAACCACAACCAGACCCATAGTTATTGCCGGTGACATAGCTCCCGATGGAACATGCCAGGGAGTATATTACTCAGACCCATATGGTACTTGGGGTAGTGTAATAGTGAAGGGATCGGTAAAAATTTCCCTCCGAGATTACACAGCAAACGTAAATGTAGAAGCAAATAAAATTCAATTACGATCTGGTACGAGTTGCGAATTGAATGAGGGACAATGTATCGATATAGATGGAGGAGATACGTTCTGGAACCCTTTGCCCGAAGATACGTGCAAGACTAACCGGTACGGTCTCCTTTATGAGGGACTTGCCGAACAAACAGAAGATGTACACGGGAATTTTAAACAAACGATATACTCGATGACCGAAGGAGACATTATTTTTGCACTCACTTCCAAAGATAGAACTAATATTTGCGGTTACACCCTAATACGCACTGAACACCCCAAATTACTTATTGTGGAAACGGAAAAAGGAAATCCTTTTCTAAAAAAGGAAGTTATTGCTGTCAATAACCTAGACATCTTTGCGTATGTAAATTCAAAATTCGTCTATGTAGAAAAACACGTGCGAACCCAGATGAAACAAATGTATAGAGACATTTTGATCCAACGCTGTAACCTCGAACGCCAGGTTCTTCAAAATGCCCTTACTATAGCTCGAAAATCACCCGACGAATTTGCATATAACATAATGAAAGACCCCGGATATATGGCTCTTATGGCTGGAGAAGTCGCACACATTATTAAATGTATACCAGTGGACGTAAAAATAGCACAAACACAAGAATGCTACGATCAATTACCAGTATATATCGGCAACAATAGTTACTATCTCGCACCACGTACGCATATTTTGACAAAAATGGGTATCCAAATTACTTGTAGTCGACTAGTATCACCTATGTATCTGCTGGACGGAGCATGGTACAGCATAAGTCCTAATCCTATAATGACTATGCCTCCTAACGTTATTAAACCCCTCACTACACCTACATGGCGGTATCACAATCTCAATTCCCTGGCCACAAGCGGTATCTACACACAAAAAGATCTTGATGAGCTTCGCGATCACATTATGTTCCCCGCGGAAAGACCCGCCATATTGAATTCTGTCGCGCGCGGTATAGTGGGCGAACCCACAATTGCACAGGGTGGGCCCATTTCCAATTTACTCGACGAGAGTGCAATAAATAAAATTATTGTATCAACATGGGACAAGACTTGGGGATATTTTTCAGTTTTTGGAAATATAAGTGCAGGTTTAATTGGAATTTTGATTGTATTTCGCGGAATAAAACTCATATTCGATACGATAATTCATGGTTACGCGTTACATACAATTTATGGGTGGTCAATATATCTAATCGGAGCAATATGGGATTCAGTTACATACTTATTGCTTCATCTGAGCAAACGACCGCCCACGGATAACAATCCAAAGAAAGGAAAGGAAGAAACAGAGAATCTATTGAATAAGGATCAAGAATCTAAAGATCTGGATAACCAAAAATTACTACATTCTAAAGATGTTCCTAGCGGACCCCCTCTCTCAAACGTAGAATTCTGTTTTGATCCACGCATTCATACATTAACAGAATTTAATTACCCAACAACATCTCGCGGATCATACGATACCCCCAGCACTTTAAACCAAAATCAAAATATGCCTCCTCTATACCACCAACGTTTTACAAACAGTCAGCCGCCACGACCGGTGTCCTTCATGTGGGCTCCCGGTAAACCAATCACAAACACGAAAGATACTACGCTTCCGATGCCAGAAAAACGGAAGGTAAGAAAAAGCGAACATATCGAAGCAAAACAAACCCCTCTTGAGGAAACTAAAAAAATGTACCCCGATCTCGATAATGTTGCTAATCGGAACAGGGAAATAATTAAAGAAACCCCGGTATAAAACAAACAACCCCAAAAACACTTTTCCTCCCTCGATAAAAAAAATAAAAAAATAAAAAAATAAAATAAAATAAAAAAAGAAACAAAACCATACAAAAATAAAACACACAACACAAAAAGAGGTTCTGTAATAACAACACTAACGATCGCAATAATCAACGTTTTCCGCTTTAAGAATCCCAATAGATCTTAGAACCTGCATGCCAAATTACCAACATATTCTTCTAGGAAAGTTTCCACAAATGAAGCAAAGAAAGAATTTATACACGTCAATACACGGAGAGGTCCAGTTGCTCTTCGACGATCGCTGCAGATAAGCAAATACCGATATCAAGACCTGAGGAACAGAAAATGGAAAACAACATAACAAAGGTACCTAACCAACTTAACGGTCACAACGACGTGGTCTTACCTATTCGTATTCACTATTCGCCCTTCCACAAAACCGTCGATGGGATCGACTCGCTGTACTGCTATTGGAAAGCCAACATTCTTCTAGACCTAGCAGAACAGGTGTACGAGATATATCTCCCGCCAGAATGGGCACTTTTAGATCGACCAGTGTTGGACTCTTGGATAAATAACCTACGAAGCCGACCATTCGAAAACATTTGCCTCGGATGCGTCAATTATCACTGGGGTTTAAATGTACTCCTGCCAATCGGACAACTGGAGCAATTCGTGCCACTCCCGGGTCGACACGGATGGCCATTTCCAGACTATGCTACACTTAGTTGGTACACACCACTGTCAATCGAGGATCCTGTTCATATAAGCCTCAACCGACAAATTCCTAAGCCATTAAACCTCCCGAAACTCACAGAATACTGGAAACTAACGTTCAGGAATGTCAAGAGAAAAGGACCACGAAACATATGGGTTCCCCCTGAGTGGAGAAGACTCCCTCCTAGCGTTCTACAAAAATGGAAATATAAAATGTCATTTCGAATGCCCAAGACCATGACTCTTGGAGGAACAACGTACAGATATGAAAATGGCACACTGTATCCCGAAGGACAAGAGCTCGAAACAATAACTTACGAAGGAAGGAAGTTGTCTACTCTAGCAAAATACAAATCAAGTCTTCATAAGGACATATTTTTGTTGTCTAAAGAAACGCAAACAGAAGAAATTGAAAATCAAGGAAATATAATCCCAACGCCTGTGGATCTTGCTCAACCAAGCATATCAAGGACAAACGATGACACATCACATCGGAGTAAACCCTCCCTCGGAAAAAACAGCACGACGTCCAACCGAAATCCCGCGGAAACTATCATAGAGTTTCGACCAATCCAAAGGCCCCCTCCCCCGTACGTCCCTCTTCAACCAAGAGGAAAAGCACAGGAATGCAGATGCATGGAAGCAGTTCCCCATGAACCTACCCCCCTGCTGAAATGTTCTGTTAATCACACAGCAGTCGAGACCCCTGGTCCACTTTCCCACTATCAGTTCCCCAAAATCGAATCAAAAACATTCGACTATGAGATAGAGAGCATCCTACAACACATAAATTGCACTTCGTACGACGAGCTCTCTCGACTATTGTCTCCAGTCGATGCAGTTTTTGACAAATTCAACGAATCCAATTAATTCGTGCCACGGTCAGTAACTAACCATAGCCATAAGGATACCTTCAAAGACCAATTAACAAAATACTTCGTCGATTATACACATCATATCCAAATTTTTTTTTCCATGCATGCACCTCGAAAGAAAATGACGACAGACCATTAATTTTCCTCTCATTCTACACGTCTCTAAATGGAGGTTGTCCTAGTAGTATTGAAGGCTCACACAAATACGAAATGATGACAACATGCACTAATTTGATCTCAATATATTACAGAAAATCATTGTAATGGGAAACAAATGCTTCTCGATGTCTCGACAACACGATCCAACGAAGCATTTTCCTGATGAGGTGAAAAAATTCACCCTACCAATCCGCATTAATAAAACTCGCGAGGAAGCGAGTATAAATCACTACTACCCTATGGAGGACCACCGGTACGAGACCATCTATGTCCCGTACGAATGGACGTTACTACCGATCGAGGTACATCATCAATGGATGTCCGTGATACCAAGGTGGGACCACGGAATGATCACGCTTGGAGGAGTGACGTACACCAGATACGACAACATCATGATTCCTGACGGGCAACAGACCTGCTACATCCAAGCAGTACCGAACCACGGACCACTTCCAGAGACGTTGCAAGACCTGGACTGGTCAACGAACTGTTTACCCCCGTACACACGACCCGACAACTTGGAGAACCCGCACCGTCATCAAAGTTCCTAAACCTGGTATTTTATACCTTTATATACGTCAATTGTCAACCCACGGAAACCGCAATGTATTTTTTTTTTGATTAAGTTATGTTCGATATTTCCCAATTAGTAATATTCAAAATTAATGATCATAAAAAAAGAACTAGATTTTCCTGTGTATAAGCACATAGTCATATAAGAAAGAGAGGTTGTAGGAATAAGACATATATACTCGACGAACATAAAATTAATCAAGTCAGAAATATACTGACAAGACATATTATAGAGGAAGAATTAGATAGCAACATATATGACAAATTAATGTTACAATTATATCGTCTCTGCTTTACGTATAATCGCAGCTAAATACTATAATTTATAAACACCTATGTTGGAAGAGTCGTTCCCGAAAATCTCGATGACCTTAATAATTCATAACGCAATTAATCTTCATACCATGAAGAAAAAGGCGGTACAGAAAAAAAAAGATTTGGATTTCTGCATATCTGAATAACCATTATAAAAAAAAAACAAACAAAAAAATGTTGTATAACTATGTTACGAAGAATCATACGACCCATCGATTTTTGAAACCTGGATTTATTATGAATAGAATTCGGAGAAGATGGGATTTAACCACATTCTCCATTTACTAAAAACTACCCAGATTATTAGGCTTCCCCTAATAATCATTTTAAGGGGGGAGGTGTTACGTCCTGACGTAACTATGAACATAAAAGAAAAATTAAACAATTCGTTAATAACTCAGTCAAATTAAAAGTTTAAAAGATCCCGAGAATAGAATACAAGTGGCGAAAACGAGAGAAGGAAATACGATACGTCCATCGATATAGAGCATATATGGAGCGGGAAGCGCCGTTTTATCGATCGATGAGGAGAAATGCAAGGCAAGGTCAATGTCGGGCCTTACTGTTATGCTGCCCCTCGGAGACGGCTACGTGTTGCTAGAAGCATGCTCGCCAGCTACTACAGTAGTGGTGAGATGTTTTCAGGTGGTAACAGCGTGGAAAAAAATGAATCATCAATCGCTCCGCGCGAGCCTATTGTGCGACAGTTCGCATCAACTACGGATCTCGGGGCACGCGCGTATTACCGCATGCCGCTAAGACGAGACGGGGCGCCAACGCCCAATGCTTTTTGAAGGAATGTCAGAAAACCTAATCTCTGCCTCGCTCACATTTTCGAGTACACAATAAATAAAATTAAATATTAAATATGTGTTTTATACCAGATTTCAAAAATTGGTCGTAGGATAAAAATCTTTTAATTAAATTTAACTATTTACATTAAATACATGATTTTGCGATTATTCGAGGGTACTCATTTGATAATGCAGAAAGAACAATTAAATCATGTTAATTTCATTAAATAGGTACACGGTAAAACCGTAAAGTCTTACCAAGATTGTTTGAATTGAAGGAATGACTCTTGTAATTATTAATTTACGGAGTTAAGAAATAAGAGAACCAATAATTTGCACATTGCTATTATTAGAGATGGAAGTTATAGACGTTCCAACCTAAGCTGCTTGAATTATAATACTTAAAGAATCACATCGCCACGACAAGGGACCAGTATGAAAATATATCAAAATAAGATATAATATCGGACGAATTCCTAACGAGTGAGAGCCCGAACTAACGGAGAAATACGCGCTTTTATTCTTGCATAACTCACTAATATAATGTTGAAAAATCCCAATCAATAATTGATTATTCCTGAAATTGTAAATGATAATCCTTGTAGGAAAAATAATTCAAATCACCGAATTAGAACCAAGAAGAAACTAAAGGAAAAATGCATGCAGAACGGCACGTACGCCCGCATAAAGAATAAAAGAAACCGCGCCCTATACCAGGCGAGCGGTGCAGCTGATGCAAGCGATATCGCGTACAAGGCGCACACCAATGCATTATGTTGCTAGTTAGAGGCAGGATGACCAGACGAAGGTGTAGAAAAGAGACACAAGAAACTTAATAAATCTCATATCTCAATGCATAATAGATATATATAACTCCGGAAAAAGCGAACTTCTGTATTATTTTACGAACGTATAGATGACGTCGAGAAATTGCCGAAATTCGCCTTTTATTAACGGAGCAATTTGATAATAAGAAATATGGAGTAACAAGGATAGAAATGCGATGAGCCCGACTCGTCCCAGCATAAACACACGTGAACACCAGAGGGAATTTTATAACAATCAGAGTACGTGTTTTTCCCCTGTGAAACTAAAGATGTATTAGGTCTACCTGTACTTTTGAAGGACTCCCACCCCATACCGGTGAGATGGTTAGTGCGCATTAGCGACCTATATAAGGAGCATTTCTTCGCGACAAAAGGCATTATTCAATCATCGTTTCATCCAGTGTAAAGTGAATAGTGGCAGCTATAATCTGCGAGTTTCGACGGCTCTTCTCTTCGCCAGCTTAATCCCTAGTAACGTTACTCTGTTTAAATGTAGACTCATAATTTTCGTAGTGAAGAAAGAAATAAGGAGATAGACTCGGACCATTTTTGCAGTCTTCGGACTTGGAAATTATTCTTTTCTGTAGACTTTGGACTTAGAAAATATTTGCGTTTTAAGACGTTGGACTTAGAAAATGTTTGCGTTTTAAGACGTTGGACTTAGAAAATATTTGACTTTTAAGACGTTGGACTTAGAAAATATTTGAGTTTTATGACTTTGGACTTAGAAAATATTTCTTTTTACTTTCTACTGACTCTACCGAACGTTAAATCCAGACGCTAACTTAATCATTTTTTCTCGGTTCGAATATTTCCCTTCGAGGATTTCGTTCTGGGGTGTTTTCTTTGATTTTTACCAAAGTATTATAATTTTATTTCAAGAATCTGGATTGAGCTATTAAGTAAAGTTTTGTTCCTATTATTATTATAATTATTCATTTTATACCAAATATCGCGTGCCAATTTTTGTAATGGGAATATCGAACAGCCATTTACTTTTTCCAAAGTGCCTTAATTAATTTTTTTGAATAAAAACCCAAACGATTATTCTATTTGAAACGAAAGAGATCTACATTTGAATATTTTTTTTGACAACGCCCCTTCATCGATCCTTTTGGTCAACCCCGACGTCAGCGACATTGCAGTTTCGATCTACAAGAACTTCTGAACTACAGTAAGTACATTTATTTATTTCTGTAGCGAGATTTTTTACATTATTAGAGATATCACCCTTGATTCCCACAAATTTGAAAAACGCACAAACCCTACACACTACAATTTTATCACTAGTAACCGATTAACGTTCGTACCCCTGTCCCGAGTAATTTACCGCAAGGTTAGGTCTCAAAAACGGGGTTGCGTCTTCGGTGTTCACCGTCAGGCGTGGTAAAGGGAGAGCTTCGGTTCTCACTGACCAGAGTACGGGAACCTCAAGCCGAAGCGCTCACACGCGTGTAAATGTTTGACTGTGTAAAAGCAACCGAATATTTGACGTAACACTATATGAAGTATACTAAAAACGAAAACACATCAAGACTAGACATTCATTTATCGTCACTGCGACCGAAATATTCAAATTTCAAACACGATTGTGCGGTCACCCATCCAGGTACTGACCTTTGACGGGCAGTACCTGGATTTGAAGAGAGTTCAAGCGGTATAGTCGGAATGCCTCAGGAAGGCCTTATGCGAAGCAGATAAGGTCGGAGAATGGCATATCTATATAAGGTTACCGTATCTAAGCCGGACATGTGCCTGATCCGGTGGAAAGACAGCGTTTTTAAATAAGAATACCATAGGTCGACCTTACATGGGCCTCATCAGGTAAATTTACGGATGCCTCCAAATAAGGTTACCGAGTCTAAGCCTGACATGGGCCTGATCCGGTAGAAATACGGCATTTGAAGTAAGAATGCCATACCTCGGCCTTACGTGGACCTGATCAGGTAAATTTACGGCGGTCCTCAAATGAGGTTACCGAATCTAAGCCTGAGACGGGCCTGATCCGGTAGAAATACGGCATTTAAAGTAAGAATGCCATACCTCGGCCTCACATGGACCTGATCAGGCAAATTTACGGCGACCCACAAATAAGGTTACCGAATCTAAGCCTGACATGGGCCTGATCCGGTAAAAATACGGCATTTGAAGTAAGAATGCCATACCTCGGCCTTACATGGACCTGTTCAGGTAAATTTACGGCTGCCCTGAAATAAGGTTACCGTATCTAAAACTGATCCGGGCCTCGCATGACAGCAGGGATGCCTGATAAAATTTCTACTCGGGCATGTGTCGGTTACGTGCGGGCGTGCGCTGCGGACTCTTGGTCTTATCCGGCGTAATACCGTGGATTTCAAGAACCCGCAGTCGCTTTTGACGCTGTTTCGTGCGCTAGTCTTGCCGGTATTGGAGTATGCGTCGATCGTTTGGGCGCCGGACTACGCTGTTCACATTCGGGCGCTCGAGCGGGTGCAACGTAAATTCGTGCGGTTTTTGTGGTTTAAGTCTCGGGTGACGGACAGGGAGTACCTCGAGTACCTTCGCGAGGAGCTGGGTGTGTTAACGCTCTCTGCGCGCAGGCTCAAGGCAGAGTTGGTCCTTTTATATAGAATCATCCATGGCGTTGTTAGCTGCCCGGACCTCCTCGCCTCCGTTACGGTGTCGGTGCCCCTGCGTAATGTGCGCAACCACGAAATTTTCCGCGAATTGACACACCGTACGAATTACGGTCGGAATGAGCCTCTCACGCGAATGTTCCGAAATGGCAACGTGGCCTCGGTATTCGTGGACTTTTTCCACCAACCTTTTTCGGTTTTCTTGCGTGCGGTCAACGAATATGTTGCGCTTACCGATTCCACTTGATGGAGTTTGAATAATTTGTATGATTGTTATGTGTATTTTGCTATTATTTTTGTATGCATGTGTGTATGTATTTATTTTTGCGGCCTTATTTCGCCGTCATTGTTTTTTCATTTTGTATTTTCAAGGGCTTGTCCCGTCCACTGCCTAATAAATAAATAAATAAATAAATAAATAAATAAATAAATAAACAGAGGCTTCGACGAGCATTCTCCCGGGTACGTGACCTCGCTCTTCAGTCGATCCAGCTCGTTGCGTCTCGTTCTCTTTTTTTTCTCTTTTCTTCTCTTCTTGTTGTTCATCTTGGTTATTATTAACCTCGATCCGCTCCTCGTCGTCTCCTCCAACTACCTGCGCGTTCTCGCTGCATATTTCGGCCGTCGGCACGTGCTCGTTGCTAGCAATTTCTCTGTTGGGCGCAGAGCAATCGCCCACTTCCTCCGGCATCTCGTCAGAACTTGTGCTGTAAAACGGGAGAAATTATATTACGATACAATAACGGAATATAGTACATTACGATACGAGGGCGGAAAAACTTTTTCACACGAGAGTGCGTTTGCATCACGAGCCGAAGGCGAGTTTTATAATCACACGAGTAAAGCGTGCGACAAACCGCGATTCTCGCACAGAGTGAAATAAACGTTTTTACTTCACAAGAGGTGGGAATATCTTTCTGTGACTTCTGTGTAACAGATTTGTCAACTTCACACAGAAAGTTATTTCCACCCGAGCGAACCACCCCACTGCTGTGTAACCTGGTGAACTGCCACCTCACCGCTGCCTATCCTGGTAATCTGATGAACAGTTGGCGGTTGGTGGCACTTCACTCTAAAACACTTGGCGGTGTGTCGCAGTCCATTGCCAAACACTTGGCGATGGGGTGCAGTCGACTGCGCATCACTCGGCGGTGGGTGGCAGACCACTGCGAAACACTTGGCGGTGGGTGGCAGTCCACAGCGAAACACTTGGCGGTGGGTGGCAGACCACTGCGAAACACTTGGCGGTGGGTGGCAATCCACTGCCAAACACTTGGCGTTCTGGCGAGGTTCCTCTGCACGTAAACATGGCGATTTTCCCGGCGAACCGACCCAGCTGCTCGTGTGTTCTACTGCAGAGAAAGAAGGATTCACGATTATTGGTTATTTATTCGTCACCCAATCAGGAGAATCGGATAATAAAAAATACTTACTATCTCTTGCACGGCGTGATGTGTCGTTGAATCCCGTATCGCGAGATGAATTTTAGAATAAATTTCTTGTTTTGTCGCAGCCAGTTGTCTATGTATCGACTACGGTACTCCGGTTGTTTAGTCTTATAGACTTCGCCAATAATCTTTTTCACGTCGTCCGTGCTAATATTGCCCTCGAATCTTAATTTTTCTTTATACGCGGAGAGTTCGCAAATCAATTTTCCAAAGTGGAGAGGATCTTTGGCGATATTTTTCGTCCACTTACTTCGCTTTGTCGCCATTTCGTTCGATTTAAATGTCGATGGCAATCGTATGCCGTGCGCGCGTACGAACACTAAAGGCGGATTCTCGCGACAGCGTCGAGCAGCACATGCGTTGCTAGGCAGCTGGGTTGGTTTGCCGGGAAGATAGCTGAATTTACATGCCGTGGGACATCGCCGGAATTAAGCGAGAGTGAGGAGGAAAATGTACCATCGACATCAGGCAAAAAATAGTACATTACGTTACAAGGGAGGAAAGTTGCACTCCTCCCATGTAACGTACTATACTTTTCTCCCGATTTCGCTAAAAAATAACCACATTTCGTGTGTGCAACGCGGACGGAAAATAACCTCATTTTTGACAAGTGACGACACGCATGCGTAGTACGGTTCCCATTACTCCCGCGCGGGCAGGAATGAGCTGATTACCTCCCTAGGGAGGTAATGAAAGCGGACTGCGCATGCGTAAGTCACGCGTCAAAAATGAGGGATTTTCCGCCCGCGTTGCGGACAGGAAATGGGGTTATATTAGCGGAGTCGGGAGAAAAGGTATTTTAACTTTTTCGAATTCTTTTTCTTTTTTTTGTCTTGTCTATGTATAGACATTTTTAGTTTCGCCAGAGCAAGCCACTTCACAGTGGACTGCCACCCACCGCTAAGTGGTTCACAGTGAACTGCCACCCACCGCCAAGTGGTTCGCAGTTCACCAGGTCACACAACAGTGGGGTGGTCCGCCCTGGTAGAAATAACTATCTGTGACTTCTGTATAACAAATTTGTCAAATTTGTCACACAGAAAGTTATTTCCACCAGAGCGAACCATCCCTCCGCTGCGCTGCCACTCACTGCAAAGTGGTTAACAGTGAACTGCCACCCACCGCTAGGTGGTTCGCAATGGACTGCTACCCACCGCCAAGTGGTTCGCAATTGACTGCCACCCACCACCAAGTGGTTCGCAGTGGACTGCCACCCACCGCCAAGTGGTTGGCGGTTCACCAGGTTACACAGGCGTGGGGTGGTTCGCTCTGGTAGAAATAACTATCTGTGACTTCTATATAACAAATTTGTCAAATTTGCCACACAGAAAGTTATTTCCACCAGAGCGAACCATCCCTCCGCTGTCCTGGCACCCACCATCCATTGGATGGCAGCGCACTAGGTCAGCCAGCAGTGGAATGGTTCGCTCTGGTGCAACTAAGTTTCGGTTCAAGTATAAAATATTTCATTGAAAGTTTAGCGGATTTTGAACAACTGTCAGAACTTTTTTTCAACTTTATAAAACCGAAGTTCATATTTTTTACATCTCTGTGAGCGCGTAAAAATACCTTTTGGCCCCTTGTGAAGTAAAATTAGTTATTTCACTCGGTGCGAGAACCGAGGTTTGTCGCACGCTTCGCTCATATTATAATTTTTCATGTTTTACAGCTCCAGTTCTGTGGGAACGCCGGAGGAAGTCGACGAAGACATCGAGGAAGAAGTGGAGGCAATGTCCGCAAGAGGCGACGACGACGAGATCGGCGGACGAGACGACGATGATATCGAAGGAGGCCACGACAACGAGTAGAAAGGAGGAGACGACGAAATAAATAATAATTATAATGAAAGAGTAGAGGCGAAAATTGAAAAAAAAGAGAAAGCGACGCACCGAGCTTGAACGGCTGCAGAGCGGTGTAACGTACCCGGGTGTATGCACCACTGATTACATATTCATGTATTAAATAATTAACGCTTAATTGTGTCATTTATTTTCCTCAATCGGGTAGTAGTTATCTTTATGTCTCGTGTATAGAATAATAGCAGGACAAACGAGTCGTACTGAATTATCTCGACAAGAAGCTGCAAGCGGGAATGCCGTCGTCGCGGTGCGAAGATTGGCAGCCTCTGCTGCTCTACAGGAACAGCTTGCTGCTCGGCGAGACCGATCAGGTGCTCGTTACGAGCAAACGCGCCTACACGCACCGCAAGAAGGATCTTGCCGCAGAGGAAGACGAGGTGGACAAGTTATCCAATCACGAGTTCACGGGTATCTACTAACGCTCTTTTCGCCATCGTCGTTCACACGCTCGTTCTCCTGCTTTGAATGCGCGCCTCTCCTCTCGCAAATTCGCTTCGTCGCCTTCGATGCCGCAACCGTTAAGCCATGCGCGCTGCGCTTTTTCAATGTGGCTTCGGTCGTGGCTCCCCCGGCATTCATTTATAATGAATATAATAATATATATGCGAGAATATAAATTTATCATACGACACAATCAATCGTAAAGAGAAAACGAAACATAAAACAGAAAATAACTCAACGATTGCGCGTGGCCGCTTCCGTTGAAACCTCCAGTTAGGGATCCCTCGAGGGGTCCCTCGAGACCTCCAGTTAGGGTGACGTCACGCCACCGTGACGGGTACCGGCCTCTCGGACTTGAGGAATCCGGGTGGTCTTGGTCAGTGCCTCACCGATCGGAGGGAGTGGATGCCCACGACCGGGTAAACTCACGGCGAGATCATCCACCTCGTCGTGGGAGTCAGCTGAGGCGGGGAGCCATGGACGCCCGCATCTGACGGGCCTCATCGGTTGCCCCGTCCACCAATAGGGCACAGTTCCGGGCACGTTAGATGTCCGGACTGTTGCCTGGTGTCGGTGGCAAAAATTAAACGCCCCGGAGCAGCCCCGAGACGCCAACGGAATTGTCGCCGTCCACCGGGCGACCGCGCGGGAAGAATTTGGGACAATTTTTGGAGTGGCCCAAGGTCCGTTTCAGGTTCACCCCGAGAAGCGGCGCCTCCAACACCCTGGCCGCTCACGGGACCCCGTGACGGCGAGAGCAAGCTCTGACAGCGGAGTTGTCGTCAGCACGGGCTGAGGCGGGGCCTCAATTTAGCTGTCGGCGGTGCACTGTTCTCTGGTTCGGAGTCCCAGCTGTCCGAATGACCCGGTAGTGCGTACTGTCAAGAGTACTCGGGTCACGCTGTCTAGAACGCGGCACCGCGGACACATTTTCGGAGAGAAGGAGAGAAGAGGAGTAAGGAGTCCAGGAGGATCGAGAGGGGAGCGACGACAGCGACGATCGGCACGCGCCGGAAAAATTCGGCAATTTACCCCGGGGAGGGGATTACCCGTGCAGAAATATTTCGCGGCATCCCTGTGTCCCATCAAATCCCTGTCGGGATTTGATAGGGAGTCTCCGGATCAGGATACCTCATAGGATTCCACATGGATCCGCCTTTGCAAACGAGTTTATAACGACGGTCAGTAGTCGAAATAATGGCGCCACCTGCTTTCGGGGAGTACCGGTTGGATCCCGATCGGGATTTTTCAGGGACACCCCAGCTCGGGATCCCTCATACGATTCCAGCTGGATTCGACTTTTTCATACGCGTTAATAGCGACGGTCAGTAGTTGCAATACTGGCGCCACCTGCTCTCGGGGAGTACCCGTCGGATCCCGATCAGAGGCCCGAAAGTGTTCGTCTGTGCCGTGCGCCAAGTCGAGAATGTGCGAGGTTTAGTACGAGCTATCTACTCTTGTTATTTAATGGGCACTTTCATCGAATCTTAATATTTCTTAGTGTTAGATCACTGTTATAAGGTTACGTGCTGTGAGACATACAGGTAAAATTACGTCACAAAATATATTAAATGCCAAAACGTAAAATCGACGTTTTGAGGTTAAGTCTTTAGGCTTATATTATTTAATAAAACATTTTGTGCAGGATCGATGACTTGGTAATCAATTACAATAATTTGCTGTTGTTTCGATCAACACGATGGATAAATCGAAAAGTGAGCGTGAGATGAATCGATCTCGCGTACGTCGGCATCGAGAAATGCAAATTGAATTGCAACGTTATGCTGTTCAAGGTAAGACTCACTTTTATTTGCAATCTGCACATTGTTAATTAGAATAAAATTTGTCACACATCCAATATTTATAGAATTTACAAATAATTTACAATTTTACAATTAATTCATAATAATTCATAATAATTTATAATTTATAATTTTTTTATTTATGATCTTTACACTATTATATTACGTTTTAATTCACAGATGAAAATATACGCGAGGAAACCAGCTCTCAAAATATCGGAGCGATTGCGTCTTCATTGTCTCCTCGAAGTATCGCTGAATATGACAGCTCAGCTGAGAGAGAATTGCAACATGATCGCGTACTCGAATTTGAAGAATTAGACGATGATGGCAACAACTCGTTTGGTGAAGCTGCAAATGCAGGCGTATTGGATCCAGTGGCGATAAATCTACCGAACCTATGGAGCTGCACCAGAAATCGAACAAATACGTCAGTGGGCTTTGGAATGCGATATCCCACAAGCTCATTTGGACAAACTGCTTAATATTTTACGAGTTCGTTTGCTGCAAGAATTGCCAAAGAGTTCGAAGACGTTTCTAAGAACCAACTCGATGCCGTATGATATTCAGCAAATTGGGGACGTTGATGGAAATTCCGCTGGTTCGTACGTGTACTTCGGAGTTGAAAGTGGTTTACGATCGTGTATAAATCCAGTGTTACATCCAGATAGAATGATCTATCTGCAGATTAACGTTGATGGTTTGCCGATATATACGTCAAGTAAAGTGCAGTTCTGGCCAATTCTTTGCAAGGTCTTCTGCCATTTTGACGTTTATAAACCATTTATGGTAGCACTCTTCTGCGGAGAAGCAAAACCGCACTGTGTAAATTTATATTTGCAAGATTTCGTGAACGAAATGAATACGTTGTCACGCGATGGAATTGATGTTCTTAATGAACGCTTTGCAGTGCGTATTCAATGTTTTATTTGCGACACCCCAGCTCGGGCTTTTATGAAACAAACTAAAGGTCACGGAGGATTTAGTGCTTGCGAACGCTGTACAGTGCACGGATTAAGAGTGCAAAACCGCACAGTATACCCGAGTATCGACAGTCCAGAGAGGACTGATGAATCTTTTCGACGTATGGAAGATAGACAGCACCACAACGGACACTCAGTGTTGACCACGCTATTACCGTCGATTAACTTGGTCACATTTTTTGTATTGGACTTTATGCACTTATGCTGTATCGGTGTTATGAAGAGACTATTAGTCCAAAATTGGTTGTCAGGGAATTTACGAGTTAGGTTGAGTCAGCGAAATAAAACCGAATTATCAGGACGATTAGAAGCGTTGCACGATCAAATTCCGACCGAGTTTCAAAGAAAACCGAGAGGTCTACAATTTGCAGCTCAGTGGAAAGCGACTGAATTTCGATTTTTATTGTTATACTGTGGGCCTATCGTACTGAGAAACATTCTACCGAAAAATTTGTACAAGCACTTCTTGTTGCTCCACGTGGCTTGTCGAATTTTATGTACGGACGGAATAACGCAAATGCACAATGCGACTGCAAAATTCTATCTTCGACGATTCGTCGAAATTTTCCCTCGTTTATATGGAGACTGCGCGGTTGTTTTAAACATGCACAACCTAATTCATATTGCCGATGATGCTAAGAATATGGGTTGTGCATTGAACCGAATAACAGCATTCCCGTTCGAAAGTTTTCTCGGAAGATTAAAAAAGCTTGTACGTACGCCAAATCAACCGTTAGAACAAGTCTGTCGGCGCTTACACGAGCAAAGTTTCGTTATGCGAGAGAGAGCCATGCCTAACAGCAAATTTACGATCATAAAACGAGATCGTCGCGTCATTAACCGATTGGTAAATGTACGCAAGATGAAATACATGGAGTTTGTACTGACGGCAAATGCTCCGGACGATATCGTTCTCCTGAAAAACGGCAAAATTGCGAAATTACTCAGCATATTTTATCTTGAAGAATCTCCAAACGATCTACAAGTAGAGTATGCGATATGGCAAATCAAAGGAAACATTTTTCATTTCCCTACTCCGTCGGATAGTATGCGCATGTGGGAATTGAAATCAGATTACTCATCCACAACGATAATTTCGTCTATCGATATAATCGAGCAAAAAATTGTTAAATTAGCATTGCCAATGCGACTTCAGGGAAGCACAAAAGTATTTGCGATTCCGCTTCTCCATCATTAACACACTCGAAATTGGTTGTAACGATACACGTTCTCGCGTGTGTGCATACATTTGAGAGTCGCAACGAGAAATGAAAGAGGATCGGAAATATGTTAGTTTTTACATCAAATAACATAAAGTAAAACGAAATCATTGCAGTAACTCAACAGAATCGTCTCTTTTTTATTATTTATTAGTGCGTATTGTTAAACATGTTCGAAATTCTTGTTCGTGTTCCCGACGATCATCCTTGTCGCAAGATTCTCGCTTACCGACGGAGCAGCGTCTCGTTGCCAAGTAAAAATAGGTGTGCAAGGAAATTGTGCCGTGAATCTCTGTGCCACGCCGAATATCTAGTAAGTAGACAATTTATTTTATTAGATTATATAAGCCGTGCGAAGTACGAGTTTACACCCAGAGAAATCGTTCTGATGGGATCTATTCGAAACAAAAAAAATGTATTTGAATGAAATAAATTTTATTTGATCCAAATAAATCTTATTAAGCCGGCCATTAAATAAATTATTTACTCAATGGCCGGCCTACTAGGATTTATTTGGATTAAATCAAATTTATTTCATTTAAATACATTTTTATTTCATTCAAATAAATTTGATTTGTTTCGAATAGATCCCATCAGAACGATTTCTCTGGGTGTAGTTATCGACGGGATTATTCGGTGTGTGAAATATATATATATTTTGCTCACGGGATACGAACGCAAATTGCCGATCAGCTGGATCAGTTGGAAGATATATGTACAGGGTGTAACACGAGGTATTGAGAATAATGTATGGGTGTGTAGAGCTCGACGAAACAAACATTTTTTTATTGGGGCTTAATGAGCTACGACGAAAATTGGCGTCGGTATTAGCGTTTAAAGATGACCAATCACAGCCGCTGTATAACGGAAAGGCTCACTACCACATTCGAGTCACACGCACAGGCGATGAGCTATAGCTCGCGCCAGGCGCGCCGCCCGCTGCAGCTGTAGCTTAGCTATAGGCGCGCCGGTAGTAGTAAGGGGCAGGTATAGGGAGACGACACTTCCCCCTCCCCATACCTGCCCCTGTCTGGGCCCCTGGCGCCGGTGCTAGACAGAGGGAGGGGGAAGAGTGGGGGTAAATTCTCCGAGTTCTGATTGGTCTAAAAATCCCCACTCCTCCCCACTCCTTCGGAAAAATTTTCCCTGTAATGTTTGAGAGGAGGTGGGAGTAATTAGCATAATTCCCAGAGATTTCATTGGTCTAAAAATCCCCTCTCCTCCCCACTCTTTCGGGAAAATTTTCCCTGTAATGTTTGAGCGGTGGTGGGACTGATTAGCATAATTCCCCGAGCGTGGGTTGGTTGCTAGGTCCCCTCTTCCCCAGCGCCCCACTCCTTTGGGAGAATTTTCGCTGTGTCGTCTTCTCCGAGCGCCGCGACTGCTGTGAGTGGGGGCGTCTGGCGTGGGCCTTGATTCCCCGAGCGCTGGTTGGCTGTTAAGCCCGTGGAGATGATTTCCCGTGCGCTGATTGGTCGGTTGAGATTTTGTCCACCGCGTCAGATTTTCGAGGGAAAATCGAGCGCGATCGTGCAGCAGCAGCAGCCGTCGGTATTGTAGATTTTTAGCCTACGATCGGTATCTCACGATTTTCGATGGTAAGTTTTCCAGGTGGATAAGTATTACAAATGGTGAAACAGAATTTTCCTGCCGGTTTTCGCTGAGTGGTTGATGGTAATTTTGTTCGGGAAGGTAAGTCGTGAAATAAAATTAGATTTTCACATAAGTAATTTTATTAGACCGTTGTACACGAAGACAGAGAAGTTTACAGATACACGATTGTCACGAAAAGAGCCAAAGTATTAAAATTAAAGTACATCTTATAGGTAATTACAATATGATACGATGATGATGATTATGACTGCCGTCGTTGTATGATACAAATGAGAAATTATATAGATTGTCGCGGGGGCTTCGCTTATAAACAGACACAGAACACTCATATTTACAGGGTTTGTCTTCATTGGGTTGTCTCCTGATTTTTCATCGCAAGTACTTTCCGCAGCTCGTGTGTGATAAACGCGGTGCACAATACGGTGAGCTCGAGGAACACGATGCCGAACGTGAGTTCGACAAATTCAGCATCCATGCGATGCTGTACGGCGTCTTTCAAAGATTTGAAATTATTTTTTATCAATTCTTTGACGCGTTGTTCGTTGATTTTTTCGTGTGTTTCGTTAGCCGGAATATGCAGCAGTAATTCGGAGCAAAGTACTTCGGCGCACTTCTGAACATGTGCGGTGTTCCTTTGAAGTCGTCTGAAGCGCTCGTCGGTGCACACCATTATCTGCAGCAGCCCGTCGTACGATGGTTTCTGCATCACCACAGCGGGTGAATAATTCTTGCGTTTCTTCTTCGGCGGTTGCTCGGGTTCCAGCTGACTCTCGGTCACCTCATCAACGGGTGTTTCTTCAACACGGCGATCAAACACAATAGATTTCGACCCGTAACTTGTCGTGAAGAGTATCTCGCAGTCCGCGATGTATATCGGTGCCGGAGTGCGCCAGCCCGATCCCCAGACGACCTTTTGACCATCGGCAAAATACTTCGATAAATCGGGAAGATGCGCTTGCAGTAGAGTCCAATCCTTAGCCTCGAAAACAATACCACCAGTCGTGTTATTGTTCTGCAGTTTTACGATCGGATGTATACTTCCATCGGCTCGCGGCTGTAGGCCGACGCTCACCCTCTTCGTCTCGGAGTGGTTGAGTCCGTACGTAGTTCCGAGAATTAGGGGTCCTTCGAGGCGTTTCTTTTCGATGTCCGACAGCACGCGGTACATGGTTGAAGTCTGCAGCTCGCTGACGCGCTGATCTTCGGATGTGATACCCTGACTCATGTTGAACAATAGGCCGTGCGGTGAAGCGTCGAGGATAAAAGGCTGCGTAATATCGCGTAAACGGTCTTTACTGAAGTCACGGGCCGACTGCCGCTTTCTAGTAATGTAGGGGTGTTTATATATGCGCTTCACGGTGGCCTAGACCCACGACCCTCGATATGTCACACGTGTTGTCAAAAGGTGGGGCGAGACCGGTTAGTTGTTGTGTACAGGTGTAAATATAGCGCTGGATTCACCAGATGTGTGTAAGAAGCAACAGATTGCTTGTTAACAGATATTTCAGGGTGGTCCGATTGGTGTGTGTGTGTATGACACCTGTTCAGATTTTCCTTAGTCGTAGGAATTTTGAACGGTGGGAAATCGTTGTCTACCGATGGGGGAGATAGCGATCTGTCGCCACGAGGCAATGGTTTGACGTGCTATAGTCCTGCTGTTGTATAAATTAAAGATAAAATAGTGTAGGTCTGGAGGTAATAAAACTTGTAATGGATAGCTATCGATGCCAAAGGGATTCACGGTGGTCTGTTTAAGGGGTTGTGGTGTCGCTAACCGGCTGTCGCGTGTCGTGTCATTGTCTACGTCGAGGTGTTGGGGTTTTTCGCGGCTACCTGTATAGACAGCACGGTCAGCAAAGGGTTTTCCAGGGGGTACCGTGGCGGGCGACTATGGGGAAAGTATCGATGGCTCCACCGAAGGTCGCTGTCGATCTTTTAGGACATCTCCGCGAGATGCTGTATTGTTTTATGCTGATTGTGGGTGTTCGAACTTTTTTTACAAGGGGTGTGGAACGCCATGGTCATCTCGGCATTTTGCCGACATTGGCTTAGAGCTTTGGCCAATGTTTACCTTCCAAAGCCAGTTTAAGCCTCCTTCCACCTCATTTGCGACACTAAATTTGTTTGTGACGGTGTGGTTAGAAGTATGGTGAATTTGAAAAGACAGAGTCTGTTTAATCGGTCTTCAGACTTCACCAGCGACACTTCGCCGCGCATTGTGCTCACCAACTCTGTCTCCAGTTTTGTTTTGAGTTCTCGTTAAGTGTCAAGTCAGCCTTAGTGGACTTTGTGCTGCTTCAGTGAAGTGTTGTTCATTTACTGTTTGTGACAGAACAGCAACAGTGCGTGCGTGTGATCGTGTTAGCGTTTTATTAGAAAGCGATTTATTGAAAATAAAATGCAGTGTGACCGTGCTCGCGATTTAATCAAAGCCGTGCTTAAAACGGTGGGCTTAGTTAAAATCAGGAGCCCTGTGATTGCGCGTAAATGTACGCTTCTTTGGGCTAGAGATCTTCGTGTTACGTGCCTCCGTGACGTGCAACGACAGTTTCGCTCGATTCTGCGACGGTTGCCAATGCGCGTTATTGCTCGAGCGCATGAGCATAATGCTTTTGAAGCATCGGCGTACGCCGTGATAATTGCGTGCGAGGTTGTCCGCGAGCGCAACCTCGACCGTATGCCCGTCGCAGGAGCGCTTATGAGCGCCGAATTCAGTGCACAGCAGGCGTTGTTCAGCCCTGCTTACGAATCATCGGAGGAGACAGAGGCGGAGGACAACGATGACGTTGACAACGGAGGCGACGACGAGGCTTGAATGCCCGTGGAGGATGCACCCGCGGACATTGAGCTACCTGCGTCACCCGAGCCAGCGGCCAGGCGTGCGCCGCAAATTTTTAACGATGCTGAGGCTGCGGTGATCGGCGCCGAGCCCCAGCAGGTCGTGTACCCTGAGGGCATCTGGGAGCGGCTGCTGCTGGACGAGAGCGACAGCGACAGCGACGTGACCGCCGACATCGCTGATTCGGGATTCGGCTCCGAGGAAATGATTGTCGACGGTGATGAGGAGGCGAATCAGCTGGTTCCTGGACCCGGGGTGCTCGTCGTCGAGGAGCGCGAGAACGATCACGCTGTTCCTGACGTCAACGAGGTCATCATCGTCGAGCCCGCGAACGAGCATCGTGGCCCGTGTGTGCAAGACGCCGACGACGAGAACGACGACGACGACGACGCCGACGACGAGGACGACGTCGACGACGACGACGACGACGACGACGACGACGACGACGACAACGACGACGCCGACGACGACGACGACGACGATGACGACGACGACGACGTCGAGGGACCCCACGGCAGCGACGTCGACGACGAGGGAGACCCTTTTCATGGGAGGACTCGACGTGGCTCCGCAGGAGCAGAGTCGCAACGACCGTGAGTACTCAATAATCTATTCATATATATATATATAAATGCTCTTTTGAACACACGGTTTAACATGCGATTGCATTAAACCGTAGGTGTTCGGTTGTGGCTCGGGGTCGAGGGTGGCGCTGAATGGCAACAGCAACAGCAGCATCAGCAAAGGGGTGGAGACGGCTATGTGGATGACCAAGCGGTAAATAGCTCGGTCTTGTCATTACATCTTGACAATCCCGTAGAATCCGCTCCCGACAACCTCGAAAACCCGATCGCTCTATCGTCAGACGAGCACGAGACCGTCGACGCCTCTATAGACGTCGCACCAGACTGGCGACCATATCTGTTGGTTAATCGCCCGGACTGGTACGATTCCTATGGGCAAGTCGGGGAGGAGTCCGACTCGTGCGACGAGGACGACGATCTTATTGCGTTGCGAATCCTCGAATCGTCGCGTGGAATTCCAGAGAAATAATCCGAATCCTGTCGGTATTCAGGTCGACCTGCGTCACAGGCCCGTGGAGCAGCAGCAGCAGCAGCAGCATCAACAGCCCCAGCAGCAGCAGGCTCAAGAAGCCCAGCCACAGGTGGTGCGGCTGCACCTTTACAGCTTCCTGCGTCAACTGCAGAATCGACGTCGGGGGTAGAGGTAGCCTCAGCATCAGCATCAGCATCATCATCATCATCATCATCATCATCATCACCGTCATCATCAGCGCAACCCTCACCAGCAACAGCGGCCTGGATCACCGAGACGGAGGCCGCCGTACGACAATTGGTGAGCGAACAGCGTAAATTTCAGATAGGCGGCGGCCATGCGGGGCCTAGTAGGTTAAATTTAGATGTAGGCCGAATTGACGACGACTACGACGATGGCAATAACGACAACGACGACGGCGACAACGTCGATGAGCCTCGCAATGGCGACGCTGAGCTTCGCGGCCCGGGCGGTAGAGGAAGCGCGAGTGTCGTTGACGATAACGACGTTGTCGCGCCCGCCGGATATCGCTTTAGAATTTTAGGTCAACCGAGGGTCTGTGTTTCGCCGCGCTTCAAAACAACTAGCGTGCAGACCGATGTCGTGTTGGCTTCACCACCGGCCGGTATTAACCCGATCTCGTGGGTGCACAATGCGATTCGCGATATTCACGCACATTTTATTTCGGGTCGTGCGTCGAATGATATGATAGGCGTAGGGTTCATGGCCGAGGGGATGACCGATGGTATCGCGGGGCTATCTTTGAGGCCCATATGGCGCTTTGATTATTCGCAATTGTGGGAACTTCTTTGTAACGCCAACCTGAGCGCCCGAATCCTTTCGGTTTACGACACGCTCGTTTTACACAGTGACGTACGTTGAAATGGTTAAGGGCGCTGGAAGCTTGGCTGAGAAAACCGACAAAAATCGGTCGGTAGTGGCTATCGACAACGAGGACAATTTGTGTTTCCCTCGATCGCTCGTGGTGGCCCTTGCTAATTCTCGGCGCAAACACGAGCGCACGGCAGAAGCTAAGAATTTTTATGACCGAATACGTCATAAAAAATCGAAGCTTCAGAGGTGCGAGGCAAACAAACTTGTCAGCGAGGCGAACGTCACGGTGCCAGCGATGGGGTGCGGGCTACCTGAGATCGAAGCGTTCCAGCAGCACTTTATGGCTTCGAAAGTCGCTATAGTGGTGTACGACTGGGCGTCTCTGGGTAGCGGGGTCGAGCCGATTTTCGACGGTCAAAAACAATTTCAAAGCACACAGGCGCAAACCGTTTTAAATATCGCGTATTTTAATGAAGAAAGTCATTACAGCCCGATAACGAATCTTTTAGCTGCAGGCGGTACGAGGAATTATTGCATACCGTGTAATTCTTCGTACCGTCATTTACACCAGCACAAGTGCATGAGCACTTGCCCGCGCTGCTACTCATCGCCGCCGTGCGTGGTCAGATCTACGGACGATGACTGCGGCGACGACGGCGATAAGTGGGAGTGCGAGGAATGCAATCGGTTCTTTCTCAGCGCTGTTTGCTTTGAAAATCATTTGAAGCCGCGCGAAAGTCGACTCAAAACGCCGCACACCGATCGCAAAACCGTGTGTCAAACGGTTCGCTTTTGTCGACAATGCTCCAAGCTCGTTGACACCACAAAGCGCGCTCACGATTGCGGGAAATCATTTTGCAAGCTGTGCCGTACTCCGCATGGGTACAATGAGCACTGCTACATGCAGCCTCTGGCTCCACGAAAGATCGCGTCAGACGCAAAGCCGCAGACCTTATTTATTTTCTACGATTTCGAGACACGCCAGGACGAGCCGTATACTGCAGCGCCGGGTGACGATAGGCGTGAGCACATCGTGACACTCTGCGTTGCACAACAGCTGTGCGAGGTGTGTCTCGAGACCGTCGAAGATGTGGAGTTCAACGACCCCTGTGTATGGTGCGGTGTTCGAAAACACGTCTTTCGAAGATCGCCCGTCGAGGAGTTGGTGAATCTGGCCGTACGTCGCTCGACAGCGTTCCGGAAAATAGTGTGCATCGCACACAATGCCAAGGCCTTCGACGCGCAATTCGTATTGCGTCATGTGGTCGAGAGTTGTAGCGATCTCGGGCTCCCGGAATTAATTCTCACGGGTAACGCGATCATTTCAATGCGGCTCGGACGCACTGCTTTGTGACAGAATTTTTTTGAATATTCTGTCCCCCGGTCTGCAGAGTCGCGAATCTGCAAGTATTTAGCGTTCCCTCCGACCGTCGATTGGTCTTTTTCCGGTTTTAGGGTACTGTTACCTAATACGTTACCTGACGGTCAATTATAGTGGTCAGTGCACCGAGATTACCGCGGTTCAGGGCCGAATCACTGTGCCACCCGGGATATCTCGGTGATAACGCTCAGGGTGTATCGGTAGGAGAGGATAAAGGACCGGTGAAATTCCGGCGCTCCACTGAGGAAGCGACGTTCGGGGGAAAGATTGGTTAAGTTTCAGGTATGTTTGGAAGGCCGCAGCGGAGGTGCCTACGACCACACCGATGCTCGGATCGCCAGGTCGTTTTTCGGTTCGGTTTTCCGTTATCTCTACGTTTACGTTTGTTCAGACTCCCGCGTCATAAGGAGATTCCCTCGTTATCGATCATCACCACGATAGGTTGTCATATGTCGGTCAGTTTCGGTTACGTTTCAGGTATCTTTCGGTTATCTTTCGTTATCTGTGTCATCTTTACTGAATTTCGGCGTCGCGTCCGCCTTTAGGTTCGCTCGGACGCTCGCAGGTGCGCGCGCATCACCGCCGCAGCATCGCCGCGCGTCGATGAGAGTGGGACCGCGTTTAGAGTGGGGCGCGCGGATCTCGCAGCCCTGCTGGGTGATGAGCCGCCGACCGACGATCTCTCGTCGGCCGGCCTTCGGCCGGCAAGCAGCTCTCTCTTGTTCTCTGATGTTACCTCCTATTCGCTAATGTTACCTTACGCTATCTAATGTTACCGAATGTTACCTAAAATTACCTTTTTAGTGTTAGAATTTCCTAGTCTTAGTTATGTTATCGCATTACCTTCTTGTAAGTTATCTATTAGTTTTATATTCTTCTATTTTCTCGGCGATACCTGTCATTAGTTTTCCGGCGTTCTCGTTAATTAATTTTGAGTTTAGTTATCTTCTCGGCGTCATCGCTAAGTTTCCCGGCGTTGTCCGTAATTATTTTTGAGTTCTTATTTAATTTTAGATTACCGTTTCGCCCGGTACGAGTTAATTAGTGCGACGACTGGCGAACCAACAGTTTAATATCAGTGCAACGACTAGCGAACCCATGGTTTAATATTAGGGCCATTACCTAGTGTTCTCTGATTCGTTCGCGTTCGTTCTCTAGCGTTCTCGGATTAGTTCGCGTTCGTTCTCTAGTGTTCTCTATTATATTCGTGCGCGTTCGCTGGCGTTCTCTGGTTAGTTCGTGCACGTTACCTTTTAGTTTACCGATTTATTAAGTGCGATGTTTCGTTCTCTTATTTTCTGTTTTTTTTTGTGTGCGTGACCTCGACGCATCGCGCTTTCGCGCTGGTCCGGTTATCTCTAGTTAGTTTTAATGAGAATTCGCTTTTCTTTTTCTTTTGAGACATTTTCGATGTACGCATAATTTTCGAGCGTGAGTGTTTTCTCGGTTTGTCGTTCTCTATTACGATGGATTAGTATAAAGGTTTCCGGTATCTCATTAATAAACCGACCGAATTGTTCCGACTTAATTGCGTTACGTTTTCGCCGTTATTCAGTGCCACTAAGGATCCACGCCCTCTCTCCACAACCTAGCACACTGAGCGACCCCGAGGTTCCGTGAACCGCTCCTCCGAGTCCGTCGCCGGTTACGTTTCGGTTAAGTTTACGTTTTGAGTTAGGGCGGTTTGCCGATTCCGCCCGCGTTATAAAATAAAAATTGGCTGGCGCCCACCGGCATTTGGCGACGGGCGAGGAGGGCGCACGAAGGTGGCGCGGAAATAATTCCCATGTTAATTCCCATGCTCACAAATTATTGACAGCCTGAATTACTTTCACATGCGTCTCAGTGCTCTTCCTGGTGCCTTTGGTTTCGCGGATAAAATGGGCAAGGGTTACTTCCCGCACCTTTTTAATACGCAAGCCAACCAAGGCTACCGAGGTGCTCTACCTGCACCCGAGTTCTACTCGCCTGACACAATGAGTCCGCTTGAGCGAGAGGAATTTTACGCCTGGTACACCGCGAGAGCAGCGACCGGTGAAGATTTTGACTTCTCTGCAGAAATTGAAAAATATTGCTCGCTCGACGTCGATATTCTCCGGCGCGCCTGCAAGGAATTCCGGAGAATCTTCATTGAAGCGGGCAATGTTTGTCCATTCACAGAGGCGGCGACAATCGCATCGGCCTGCTCCTAGGTGTTTAGGCGCAACTTCCTCAAGCCCAATACAATCGGACTCATTCCGAACGGAGGGTATAGGCTCGCGGAACAGCACTCAAGACAGGCCAACGCGTGGCTTCTGTGGGTCGAGAATTGTCTGGGGCACGAGATCGTTCACGCGACTAGGGGTCGAGAATTTCGGCTACCTGTGGGTCCACTCGTTGACGGCTACCTGCAGCTCGGTGACGATCGTTTTGTGTTCCAATTTCACGGGTGTTATTGGCACGGCTGTCCTCGATGTTTTCCCGACAATCGCACGTTAAAGTCGCGTGCCAATGTGGAGACATATGAGGCCCGCTATGAGCGCACCCTTGCGATTGACGCAAAAATTCGTGCATCAGGCTATCAGCTCGAAACGATGTGGGAATGCGAATTCGCGGCGTTGCGTCAATCAAACCCGGCAATAAACGAATGTCTGCTTAACCATCCGCGTTTGCAGACGGAAACGTTGAATCCTCGCGATGGGTTTTACGGCGGTCGTACAGGTAACACTGTGACTGTGTACGACGCAGCGCCAAACGAGCGAATCAATTATATCGATATCTGCTCGCTGTATCCGTACATCTCAAAGGTTGGTCGCTTCCCGAAGGGCACCCAAAGATATACGTGGATACAGAGTGCGAACGATTGTTGAATGGCTCGCTTGACGCCTTAGGCACGACGGTCAACGGGCTGATCAAGTGCACAGTGTTACCTCCTCGGGGCCTCTTCCACCCTGTGCTACCTGTTCGCATGCACGGAAAGCTGCTGTTTCCTCTGTGCCGTACCTGCACCGAGGAAAGAGCGCAGACAGCGTGTTCTCACGAGGACACGGCTGACCGCTCGTTCACAGGTACATGGGTCGTGGACGAGGTGCGAAAGGCCATCGAGATGGGTTACATGGTGGAAAAAATCTCGATCATCTGGGCCTACGAGATGACTCAGTACGACCCCGTAACACGCGAGGGGGGCCTCTTTGTCGACTACATTAATACGTTTTTACGTATTAAACAAGAGGCTAGCGGCTGGCCCGCAGAGTGCACGGATGAGAAATCTAAGGCACACTACGTCGAGGAGTACGAGCGTGCCGAGGGTATACGCCTCGACAGCGAGAAAATCGCAAAGAATCCAGGACTGCGGGCCGTAGCAAAGCTCTGCCTAAATTCGTTTTGGGGAAAATTTGGGCAGAGGTCTTGACGCAGACAACGGTCGTCAATAGCCGCGAGCAATTGTTGCTGCTTCTCGGCGACAATGACAAAGAGGTCCATCGTCTATTGCCGGTTAACGATCGTGTAATGTACGCGAATTGGTCGTGTATCGACGAGGCCGTGGTACCCTCTGCACAAACTAGCGTGGTTATCGCGGCGTACACGACAGCTCAGGCTCGCCTAAAACTTTACAGCTACCTCGAGCGGCTGGGAAGACGCGTGCTGTATTACGACACCGACTCGGTGATTTTTGTCAGCACCGGTGAAGCAGGTGAATGGGTACCACCGCTCGGAAACCTTCTCGGGGATATGACAAGCGAGCTGAAGGAGCCAACCGACTTTATAAAGTCGTTTGTGTCCGGTGGGCCAAAGTTTTATGGCTACGAGGTCGTGAACGCAGCTAACCCCGAGAAGGTTATACAAACCGAGTGTAAGGTGAAGGGTCTGTCTCCAAATTACGGAAATTCCCTAAAGGTAAACCTCCGCTCGATCAGAGAAATGATTGAGTCGGAGTTACCGGAGGAAAACCACGAGGCTATAAAGCTGAATTTCTCGTCAATTCAGAGAACGGCTCTTCTCAATGTGATAACTCGAAAAGAGACAAAAACCTGCCGAGTCGTGTGTCGGAAACGTCGTCATATCACGCACGCGCTATCGCTACCGTTCGGGTACAAAGACTAGCGCCGACTACACCGTTATTAGGCTCACCCTCGTCGCCCTCGTCGTTGTCGTTATTGTCGTTGTTGTCTGAACATATATATATATATATATACACTCAGCAAAAAAATTAAGGGAGCAGTTAAATTTTACCGTTTTTTCACTGATTTTTGAAGCGCTGTAAGTTTGTGAAAAATGGTCGAATCGTAATAAAACAAAATGCGTTTTAAAGCTTCATATCTCTGGTTTGAAAATCAATGCAGTCTTTTTTTTTTAAGCAACACGCTCGGCATGAACCTAAGGAATAGCGGGAAGGAAATTTTCTCAAATTTTTTGTCGTTTTCAAAGTCGTCCACGGGCACAAAAATTTTTTTTCTGGCTTTGTCAATACTGGGGTCCTTTAGCCTGGTTCTTCAGCTTCAAAATGGTGTTTTGTTCATCTCTGTACGACCATTTGTCGCTGAGATATGGGCATTTAAAGGAAAAAGGAGCTTTTTTCGTAGATCATCAATATCTCATGAACTAATTATCGCACAGCGAGCTAAAGGTACGTTTTGTAAACTGGAAGAAATGCTCTAAAAGTACCTTCTGGTACTTTAGAGATTTTATTTTTTTATGTAACCTTAATATTGATTTGAAAAAGACCCAAAAAATGGACTTTTTCCCCGTTTTGGAAAATCCACGTCAACTTGGCAGATATTGCCATAATGACTCATGTTTTTAGGATTTTTCTTAGTTCAATACATGCCCATCGACCCCCCAAGATTAAAAAATGTATGTGCTGAACCGTTGTTTTTTCCCGAAGCGTCAAAGTTTTATCAAAAATTAAAGGAACACTTATTGTTCCTTAAATGGCATTTAATGATGACTAAAATAAAAAAAAACTTTTCCGTTGTTTTTCTCACGGTTTCGCAATAACTACTCTTTTAATCTTTGAAAAAGAGAAAAATTAAAAATTTTGAATTTTTTTGCTTAAAAAACGGTATTTTTCTCACAATTTCTTATGAACAATCTTTGAAATGAAAAACAAAAAAAAACAAAAATGCCTACGAACTTTTTTTTTTTTTCAGAAAAATTCAAAATTTTTAATTTTTCTCTTTTTCAAAGATTAAAAGAGTAGTTATTGCGAAACCGTGAGAAAAACAACGGAAAAGTTTTTTTTAAATTTTAGTCATCATTAAATGCCATTTAAGGAACAATAAGTGTTCCTTTAATTTTTTATAAAACTTTGACGCTTCGGGAAAAAACAACGGTTCAGCACATACATTTTTTAATCTTGGGGGGTCGTTGGGCATGTATTGAACTAAAAAAAATCCTAAAAACATGAGTCATTATGGCAATATCTGCCAAGTTGACGTGGATTTTCCAAAACGGGGAA
This sequence comes from Pimpla rufipes, assembly GCA_963932165.1. Taxonomy (NCBI): domain Eukaryota; kingdom Metazoa; phylum Arthropoda; class Insecta; order Hymenoptera; family Ichneumonidae; genus Pimpla; species Pimpla rufipes. Next base: position 4,402,422 of record OZ010643.1, read on the forward strand.
AAAGTCCATTTTTTTGGTCTTTTTCAAATCAATATTAAGGTTACATAAAAAAATAAAATCTCTAAAGTACCAGAAGGTACTTTTAGAGCATTTCTTCCAGTTTACAAAACCTACCTTTAGCTCGCTGTGCGATCATTAGTTCATGAGATATTGATGATCTACGAAAACAGCTCCTTTTTCCTTTAAATGCCCATATCTCAGCGACAAATGGTCGTACAGAGATGAACAAAACACCATTTTGAAGCTGAAGAACCAGGCTAAAGGACCCCAGTATTGACAAAGCCAGAAAAAAAATTTTTGTGCCCGTGGACGACTTTGAAAACGACAAAAAATTTGAGAAAATTTTCTTCCCGCTATTCCTTAGGTTCATGCCGAGCGTGTTGCTTAAAAAAAAAGACTGCATTGATTTTCAAACTAGAGATATGAAGCTTTAAAACGCATTTTGTTTTATTACGATTCGATCATTTTTCACAAACTTACAGCGCTTCAAAAATCAGTGAAAAACGGTAAAATTTAACTGCTCCCTTAATTTTTTTGCTGAGTGTATATATATACATAATAATTTGTAATATTACGTTTTAAATTAGTTTTATATTGTTATAAATGTTAAATATTATATGTGTATGAGTTTGCGTAAGCGTGTGAATCTGTGAAATTGTATTTTTATATGTATATTAGATGTGTATGGGTTTGTGTGTATGCGTGTGCATCGCCTATTTTCCCACAACTTGTTGTGGGATAATAGAAAAAAATGAAATAAATATATAAACGTTTTTACCTTGAATAAATATTATTTACTTGTACCTCCTTCTCCTCCGCACCTCTCCACCATCTCATCTACCATAATGTTTTTAAATTAAAAAAATTAAAAATATTTCACGTTTTTACCAAAATTACTTTCCTTCCCAGCGTTAATTTTTAATATTCGGAGCGCCTGCGTCCGCGCTACAGCGAAGCCAGCTGCGCCGTTGGACCTTATGAACGAGAGCGCGTGCGCGCGCGCGCGCGCGAGAGAGAGAGAAAGGTAAGTATCTGATACTGTTGCTGCTGCTGCTGCTGCTGCTGCTGCTGTTGCTGCTGGTGCTGCTGGGGCTGCTGCTGCTGCGGGGACTGCTGAAAGCGATGATGGTGGGGCAGCGCGGTATACAGGCTTATCGCCCTCGCTCGCTCGCTCCTTCAGCTGATTGGAGCGAACGAGGGCCCGCGCGCGCGCTCGCGTATATAAGCTGGACCACCGCGCCCGGCCGCGCACACGTCGTATAAGCTTATAACGACGTGTGTCCGACGCGCCGCCGCCGCCGCCGCCGCCGGGGAACAGCTTGTCGTTGGGGGGCCCTAGTGAGCCAGCGTAGCAGGTAATAGTGACCGTCTGTCGGTAAATCGCACGCGCGCTCGATCGATCGATCGTCGAAAATGGACGTTCGTTGGAAACATCCATGGACCTCGTTGATCTGTGGACCTACAGGTTGCGGTAAAACAGTTTTCGTTCGACGATTTCTACGTAACCTCGAGGCAATGAGTGACACCCGTTTTGCGCGTATACTTTTTTATTACGGGGATAATCTTGACCGTGACACCGAGGCATTGTTTAATCGAGGCTCTGGGGCGACCACACCGAAAATCGAATTTCACGAGGGATTACCGCAACCGGAGGATTATTCTCATGACAATGACGCCGCGAAGCTAGTCATTATCGACGATTTGATGCGTGAGTCATCAAACAACACAATCGTCGATTTATTCACAAAAGGCAGTCATCATAAAAATATCAGTGTTATTTTTATAACACAGAATATTTTCCATCAAGGCCACGGACAACGAGATATTTCGCTAAACGCGAATTATATAGTTATTTTTAAAAATCCCCGAGATCGTGCACAAATACAGCATCTCGCGCGACAAGTTTATCCCGAAGATCCACGATTTCTCTCGGAGGCGTATCATGACGCAACAGCGCAACCGCACGGCTACCTTCTTCTCGATCTGAAGCAATCGACACCGGATATTTGCCGTTGCCGTACGACAATATTTCCCGACGACGCGCAAATGCAAGTATACGTGCCGAAAAATAAACGATCACGCAGATGTCGACGCGTTATTGACGGCGTATTTAGAGCTTTGCGGTTATGTCTATTGTGGTAGTAGCTCGATCGTCGGCAATGCGCAAACATCGTGCAGACAACATGGCGAGGCAGCAGCAGCAGCGTCGAGCGATGGTAAAGAAGCGCGGTGGAAATCGGCAGTGGCCTGCACGGCTACCGATCGGTCAACGCCACGCGGCCCTACTCAACGCTCTATGCCATGCGAATAGAGCACAACAAAAAGCCCTACTACGCACGTCCGATGAATCATTAGTCAAGTGTATTTGTGAATGCGCGTTAAATGTACTACATGGTGTGGTGGAGCTGAAACCAGCGGCAAAAAAACGTTTGGGACGATTTAAACATGTGTTGCGACAACTAGCGCCACCACTACGACACGTGGACTCCCGACGACGAAACAGGGAAAATCAGAATGGTGGCGGAAAAAGACGCGTAGATGGCGTTAGTGGCGCTCGTAAACGACGAAGATTTAACTGGCGCTTGAAAAAACGTATTATGATGCAAAAAGGATGTGGCGCATTTTTGCCCCTTTTATTAGCACCCATTATCACGGGCCTGTTTAGTAGACTGTTTGGCGGCAACGGTGGTGGTGGTGGTTGAAGTGGCTAAAAAATTAACAATGGAACACGCAAAGAAAATGGTTTTAGTACCGGCGGAGGAGGTGGTGGTGGCGCCGCCGACAGCAGCGAACGAGCCAATGATCGGTGGCGGCGGCGGCGGCGGCGTTCAAAAATCCGCACAGACTCCGGGCAATCCTACATCACGACTTGATGGTGAACTTGCGAGTATCTTAAACTCGGGAAAATATCCTGATGATGGCGCCAAATGGAAAGCATATCTACAAGTTCTACAACGATATTTGTATCTCGTTGAGACACGGAATGGACCACCAGATCCATCGTTACCTGGAGTAAAAGCAATAGCAGCAGCAGCAGCATCGTCATCGCAACCGGAAAATCACGATTTCAACTTGACTAATATTGTGAACAGCGTGCCGGCAAAACATCAACGTAGAGCTCACGCTTTACTGCTATATATGCGTAATTCACCGCGTGTGTCACAACGAGTCAGCTGGGACAACGAGGGACGTGTGACCATTGACGGAGTGCTCATTCACAATTCGAACATTCTCGATCTTGTTAATGACGCAACACGTGAGAGAAAAGATTTCAAAGCCAACGGCAGGCGTCAGTTTATTCGGAGCCTTCGAGAATGTGCTGTACCACATGAATTTGTCGGAAATAACGAATTATGGGCTATTGGTGGCCGGAGTGCTGCTGCTGCTGCTGCTGGTGATGCTGCTACTATTGCCGGTGTAAAACGTCGAAGAAACGATTCAACGCATTACAACAACGATGCCAGCGACGAAGACGACGGCGACGACGACGCTGAAGAGAACTACGAACCCAGTGCAAAAAGATCGAAAAATAAGCGGGTGCGACAGTGGTACGAACCACCGATCAGCCGTAAACACCGTCGAAGAAAAGTGACCATACCTGCTGCTGCTGCTGCTGCTGCTGCTGCTGCTGCTGCTGCTGCCGACCCCGATCTTCGAGAGATACCTGTGGCGAGTTCGACACCGTTTAGGGCAGCAAGGAGGAGGCAGAAACCTGTTACACCTACAGATCGACGAATTACCGCTGGTGCAAAACGTATTTTCGAAACTTCTATCACGGGGAAAAGAACACGATCTCGCCCTGGATTTGATTATTGGCTTCGAGCGTAAATACGCGCGCGTTCGTGTGCAATATGAAATTCGAAAACTCATATTACGATCCCGTGCATCCTGCGAGTTACTCCGGTGCACGGCATCTAATAAGTATTAAAAAAAATAAACCAATCAATGTTTATGACTGGTTGAGCCAACAAGACGCCTATACACTACATAAACCCGTGAGACGACAATTCCCACGACTTCACTATAATGTCGACAATATAGACGATGTTTGGGAAGCCGATCTCGTGGATGTGCGATCGATAAAAAATTATAACGATAATGTCGCTTACCTACTCACGGTCATTGATGTGTTAAGCAAATTTGCATGGGTCGAACCGCTACCGGATAAAACTGTGCACTCTGACACCGAGGCATTTAAACGAATTTTCGAACGCAGCGAGGGTCGCTTACCCGTATACCTGCAGACCGACAAAGGCAAAGAATTTGTCGGCAAAGAATTACAGGCTTTTCTACAAAAAGTCGAAATTCGTTTTCGAGTTACACGTAATCCTGATATAAAAGCCGCAATTGTCGAACGATTTAATCGCACACTGAAAGAACGAATGTGGCGCTACTTCACACATCGAAATACACGACGATACATCGATGTATTACAAAAATTTACTTATGCCTATAATCACGCAAGACACTCGTCAATTAAGATGCAACCGGCTGCTGTGACGCTATACAATGCGAATGTCGCACTGGAGAATATGACAAACGCGGCGGTGAAGCAACGAGAAAAAAGACGTCACACTAAGGTTAAATACAACCGCGGCAATTACGTGAGGATTAGTCGAACAAAAGGCACCTTCGAGAAGGGTTACGAGCGAAATTGGAGTGAAGACATTTTTCGAATCGCGAAAGTCACGACCCGTCAAGGAATACAAATTTACGAACTACGAGATCTCGAGGGAGAATTAATCGATGGATTTTTCTACACCGAGGAAATAACACCTGTGCACGAGAAACTCCTGACTGCAGATCAAGATTTTAAAATCGATCGTATCTTACGGACCAAAGGGCGAGGCGCGAAGAAACAACTTTTCGTCAGCTGGGTTGGCTACCCCTCGAAATTTAACTCTTGGATACCTGCGTCCAACGCCTACACCATCGACACCTGACAACCGCCGGGGGCGCACACTCTAGGCCGCCAGTCGTCACCCCCGCCGCCGCCGCCGCCGCCGCCGCAACCATCATTATGTACAACGACGAAAACTTTTTGCTCGTGTTACCGAGTAATAGTAGTATGCAATACTATCCCGAGAATACGACAACACATTTTATCACACAACTACCTCGTGAAATACAATTAAATGGTCAATGGGCCGTGGGTTTATCGGAAATACATGTACCCTGTACAGTGATGCATTTACAACGCACGGACACGGACCTTGCATGGAACCCTTGTACTAAAGAGGAAGAAGAAGAACTCGAGACCGGTCAAATACCGCATGGCGTATACAAAAGTCACGAGGAACTTACGACAAAGATAAATAATGTGCCGGGCCTACGGGAGAACGGTATAAAAATTGTCGCTGCTGAAACGGCAAATGGTTACATGGCTATTGAGGGTGCAACCTGGACGGAAAAGTGCAGTTCAAAATTAGTAGTGACCAATGCGCTACGCATGAGCGAGAAGGTTCGGCGTATACTGGGCTTCAATATAGACCCAGTGCAATATGACTGGACAGTCGACGAACACTCGTACGTACGATTCGTCCGAGGACGTCAACGCGTGGCAGAAATACCCGCGTGCATCTCCAGAGCTCTACCTGAACAGCTCTTTGTCTACACGGATCTCTGTATACCCTATACAGTCGGTGATACTCAGGCCGCTCTATTACGTATAGTAAATTTGGATACAACACATTATACGTATGGTTCGACACAAGTGAAATATTTTTCACCTCCAAATTACATACCACTACTCAACAGCTGTTTTCGCACACTCGACATAGATATAAGAGATCACCTCGGCAAACCAATCACATTCGAGTACGGGACGCTAACCCTGACGCTTCATTTTAAACGGCTCGCGTATACTCGCGTGTGAGCGCGTGCTCGCGCCCCGTGCAACGGTGGCCCATTATACGACGTACTACGAAAATCAAGTCGGAGGCGGCAGTCGTATAGGCAACGTGTTTGTCGGCGCACCGTATGAACGAGGACACGGCATCGGCAGCTTCCTCGGTGGTCTCTTCAGGAGCGTACTCCCACTGTTAACAAGAGGCTCTAAAGCCGTTGGAAAAGAGGCTATACGCACCGGACTAAAAGTCATCGAGGATGTGAGCGGGAATCATATACCGTTCAAGGAGTCGCTCAAACGACGCGCCGCAGAATCGGGTGGAAATTTACAGCAAAAAGCTAACGAGAAAATCGCTCTACTCATGAACGGCGCGGGGTATAATAACGCGTTCGCGACGCGGACGATGCAGTCGTTAACGGGTCGTACGCGTGCGCGTATCTCGATGAGAAAACGTGCGACGAAAAGGAAAAGCAGTGCAACATCAACGGCGACGAAGAGGCGAAAGAAGAAGAAGAGCAGCAGCAGCAGCAGCCGCAGGACGTCGAAAGGGAGAGTGACGAAGAAAAAACGCGGGAGTTGTAAAAAAAGGCGAAGACCCACCGATATTTTCGGCTAAACATGTCTTTTCTACACTCACACTCGTGTGAATGTATGAAGTCGGAGCTCGACTTATTCACCATACCACCGACACAGACGTCCATCGAGTCATCACAGTATGTCCACTACAAACCCGTCTCTTCGCTCTCGGACGACGGACCCATCGAATTCGTTATACCTGGTCACGGCGAGGAATACCTCGACCTAGCCCACACAATGCTCTGTGTAAAAGTCAAAGTGTTAGCAAACGGTGACTCACCCTACAAAGTAGCACCTGTTAATAACTTTTTACACAGCCTCTTCAATCAGGTCGACGTATTTTTCAATCAAAAACTCGTTGCACCGCCCAATAATGCTTACGCATACAGGGCTTACATTGAGACATTGCTGAATTACGGCCCTGCGGCAAAACAATCGCATCTCACGACTGCCCTATGGATTGCCGACGACGCAGGTGGCTTTGACTCATTGCCCGGCATGAAACTCAATAATGCCCAAGAGCTAAGGTCGAAGTATATTAAAGGCGGTAAAACCCTCGATATGATTGGGCATTTACACTGTGATGTTTTCAATCAGGATAAATTTCTACTAAACGGCGTGGAAGTGCGTCTACGCCTCGTACGCTCGAAAGACGATTTTTGTCTTATGGAAGCACCAGTACAGGGAATTATGCACAAAGTTAAAATAAACGATGTGACTCTGATGGTACGTCGAGCGAAAATTAATCCTGGTGTGCTTATCGCACACGCGAAAACTCTGGCAAAGACAACCGCAAAGTATCCTATAACACGAGTGGAAGTTAAATCATTTACCATGCACAGTGGAATTATCGGTGATACACTGGATAATGTGATACTGGGACAACTGCCGAAACGCATCATACTCGGCTTTGTCTACAATAAGGCATTTAACGGCGACAAGACACTCAATCCCTTCAATTTCCAACATACATCGATAAATTATCTATCGCTCTACGTGGACGGGCAACAAATACCGGGAAAACCGCTTCAACCAGAGTTTGGCGGTAACGACACATGGGTTCAGAGCTATCACACCCTCTTCTCCGGCACAGGAATACATTTTCAAAACGAAGGATTGGACATTAACCGCGAAGAATACGCTAAAGGCTATTGTCTGTTTGCCTTTGACTTAGCGCCCGATTTATCGGCAAACTGCTTCACACACTGGAATCTCGTGAGACACGGCAGCGTGCGAATTGAAGTACGCTTCGGTAAATCTCTCAGCTCAACGTTAAACTGCGTCGTTTACGCCGAATACGACAATGTCATTGAAATTGATTCAGCCCGTCAAGTCATCACCGATTTTAGTGCCTAAGCACCGGAAAAGATAAAAATCTCGTCCCTCCATCGTCGCAGCCGGCGCCATAGCCGCCGCCGCAGCCGCAGCCGTCAACGCCGCCATCGTCGCCGCCGCCGCCGCCGTCAAGATGTTACGGAGAGGGCGCAATCGACTCACCCCGTGAATGGTATTTAAGAGCCTCTACACACGTATGCTCGACAACAGTTCATCGCTACTTCTCATCATGGACGCTATAGTCGATATTCAAGCCCTTTACGGGAAAGGAGGCGAGTTCCTGCCTAAGGAGATTGCAGTGACAACACTACAAGGTGATAATATCGGCCATTGGGTCGTTGAAGCACCATATGGCTTTGGTGATTTACCGAAAGAAATACGAGGCAGTAATAATCAACTAACGTGCTACCATCATGGACTCGAGTGGGTCGACGGTGATACACCATTGTGGAAAGTTTACGTTAACCTGAGGGCCATGTGTCGCTACGCCATTCGCATATACACGCGAGGAGCACAAAAAGCCGAAATTCTACAAAATATACTTGGACGAGACATTATTAACCTGGAGAATTTCGAGGGGCCGAGCTTCAAGAAAATGCCGTCGTTTGACACATGGTGCATTTATCACGGCGTCGCACGGGAGGATAACGTGAAATGTGCGTTAAATAACGTGGGAAAACTAAAACGTTTTCTTCAAACGCAGCTTGTCGATACGACCAATCCAATTTATTCCGAACCACTTGGAGCGGTACCCCGGAAGAACCGCCCAGATGACACAGATAAAAAAGCCGTCCGCATCACGATGCCCAGCGAGTCGGAGATTGCCGCTGCGGGCCAGGGGTATATATCACAGCTACCTGCTAAGGGTGTCAACACTGCCACGGCAAACACCTGTGACGCCACGGTTCCCACGGACGACGAAATAGTCGCCCTTTTCCGCGCGACGATCCTACGCTCGGCCCCGCCGCCGCCACCGACACCGCTGAAACGACAGTCAACGCCGACCGCCACGCGTAGTGGTGGACACCATCATCATCATCATCATCATCAGCGCCGACGGCGTCCCCACCAGGGACCCGAGAGCGTATATAATGAACAGTCTGGAGGTACTGAAAGCACTACAACACGTCCCAGCACAGACGAAGGGAGTATTTCCCGCCGATCGTATCCCGAGTCGCTGGTCTAGACCCGCTGCAATCGTCGCCAATACCGACGATCATACCAAACCGGGGACGCACTGGGTTGCCGTGTACGTTGACAACAATGGCCGAGGTATCTTCTTCGACAGCTACGGGCTACCCACTCTCGTTAACAAACACCATAACCGTATACGTCGAAACACCGCAACCTACGAGTGGAATACAAGAACTCTACAGTCAATCAAGTCTCGAGTGTGTGGAGAGTACTGTGTTATGTTTCTTGATTATATGTCTCGGGGCTATAGCCTGGCTATGTTTCTACGTCTATTTTCGGCAAATAAGCTGAAGAATGATAATATTGTACGACGATACTACAAAAAACTGAAACATGTTAAACGCGAAAAACGTTATGCGAGAAATAGACGATCCAATGTGCTTGAAGGGGCTGGTAATATGTGTAATACAGCGTGTATACAAACCTGTACAGCCCGTTTCGGGTGCCATCTGTAAACACCCGAATAAAAATGAAAAAATTTACGTGTCGTGACTTATAAAAATACCACCGCCGGCGCCACCATAATTTTCCTCCTCCTCGCCCGCCCCCGCCCCCACCAACATCTCCGGCTCCGGTATAAAAGCAGCCACACATTGGGCTATTAAACACACTTTCGAAAGCACTGTAGTAGCTGTAACACTGCAACAACATGATGGAAGTCATCAGTGGTATACTCGTCATCGACTGCGGCAAAGATCCATGGGAACTCACGAGAGAGGAACTCGCATACGTGACCAAACCACTGCTGATACAGCACTGGGGCAACTATATCCCTATTCTCTGGGATAAACTACCAGCACATATTCAACTGGATCCCGAGGTTGCATCGTATCAACTCTGCATAGATCACACGGACTTGCCAGATCTATACATGCAAATCGATGGCAATCTTCCGACCAAGAGGGAATGCAAGACCTGCATACAACAAACTGCTGAGCCACCATCCGCAGAGTCCGGTGTACCACGGCCCAAACCACGCCTGAGCATTTCAAAAATCTACCACTCGACCGCAGTCTGAACAATTGTAATATTTTGACACACTCGCACATACAATATCATGTGTTTAAAATAAATCTATTTTTCGAGAAAATTCGACTTTTTCATTTCACGACTTACCGGCCGGAAATATTTACCATCATCCCCCAACAGGTAAACTGACCATCGAAAATCGTGAGTTACCGATCGTAGGCTAAAAATCTACAATACCGACGGCTGGTGCTGCACGATCGCGCTCGATTTTACCCCGCACACATCTAATATACGTTTAAACATAGAATTTTTGTGTTTGCCCCACAACACCTTTGTGTCTAATCTCCAGATTTACACGCTCGCGCAAACCCATACACATCTAATATACAACCTTTCTTAGATGTGTATGGGTTTGCGCGAGCGTGTAAATCTGCGAGATTCGCCACAAGGTGTTGTGGGGAAAACAAAAAATTCTATGTTTAAACGCGTATATTAGCTGTGTACGGGTTTGCGTGACAATACCGACGGCTGCTGCTGCAAGATCGCGCTCGATTTTACCTCGAAAATCTGACGCGGTGGACAAAATCTCAACCGACCAATCAGCGCGCGGGAAATCATCTCCACGGGCTTAACAGCCAACCAGCGCTCGGGGAATCAAGGCCCACGCCAGACGCCCCTACTCACAGCCGTCGCGGCGCTCGGAGAAGACGACACAGGGAAAATTCTCGCGAAGGAGTGGGGCGCTGGGGAAGAGGGGACCTAGCAACCAACCCACGCTCGGGGAATTATGCTAATCAGTCCCACCACCGCTCAAACATTACAGGGAAAATTTTCCCGAAAGAATGGGGAGGAGAGGGGATTTTTAGACCAATGAAATCTCGGGGAATTATGCTAATTACTCCCACCTCCTCTCAAACATTACAGGGAAAATTTTTCCGAAGAAGTGGGGAGGAGTGGGGATTTTTAGACCAATCAGAACTCGGAGAATTTACCCCCACTCTTCCCCCTCCCTCTGTCTAGCACCGGCGCCAGGGGCCCAGACAGGGGCAGGTATGGGGAGGGGGAAGTGTCGTCTCCCTATACCTGCCCGTTACTACTGCCGGTATAACAGCGCGCCTCGCGCGCGACTGTCTGTCGCGTGCGTGTGTGGCAAAAAATTGTTTGACAACAATATGTTAATATTGTTTTTTAATTTTTTAATAATAATTAAAAAAATTGTTTTTCAACAATATGTTAATATTTATTTTTTATTTTTTAATAATAATTAAAAAAATTGTTTGTCAACAATTTTTTAATATTTCTTTTAAATGTTTAAATAATTATTAAAAAAATTGTTTGTTAACAATTTTTTAATAATAATTTAAAAAATTGTTTGTCAACAATTTTTTTATAATAATTTAAAAAATTGTTTGTCAGCAATTTTTTAATAATAATTTAAAAAATTGTTTGTCAACATTTTTTTATAATAATTTAAAAAAATTGTTTCTCAACAATTTTTTAATAATAATTTAAAAAATTGTTTGTCAACAATTTTTTATAATACTTTTAATAATTGTTTGTCAACAATTTTTTAATAATTTTTAAAATTGTTGGTCAACCATTTTTTGGTTCTCGAATGTTGCCTAACCCTCGTAATGGGGGGCGGGCAACTCGGTTGAGCTGCCAACCGAGCGCGTCTCCGGGTGGCGGATAGGAGGGACCATGCCCGGGGAGCTCTGCGGTCGCGTGGACTGGGGCGTCGTAAGGCGACCAGGACAGAAGACGGGAGTCCTTCTGGGTATGGCCTGCGGGTGCTATACGGGAACCCGGCGGGATAAAATCCGTTCTGGGGGACCATAAGGCCCTGCCGCGGACCACCTCCCCAATCCCACGGTGTAAGCCATCGTGCCAACGGGATACATGGCACTAGGGAGTAGTGTCGCGTACGATGCCCTTTGGGTACCAGGCGCCCCCCAAAGGTATTTAGCCTTACCCCCCTAAGCAGGCTCTGGGGGGGTGGACAGTTTTTCCTAGCCACTCGTGGGACTGAATGGCAAATCCTAGTCACGTAAATCCCATGGAGGTGGTAGGGGACCCGGAAGGGGACTCTGCACCCTCAAACCACGCAGACGTCATGACTGTGGGGGACTCCTGGGGCGAAGGAATTCCAGTTCCTTTGAACCAGGAGGACGTCCGCAGCATGACGGCTGACATTCAAGAGGAGGAAGAGGGATCAGCGAAAGCCGGTCACACGGACTCCTCAGACAAGAGGCAGAAGAAGGGACGCAGCGGGGCGGCGAGGAGGAGGGCACGCAAAGCCAAACTGGCGATGCAGGACCCGTCCTTGGAGCAGACCGGCAGCGACACCACGGAAGCCTCTGTGCTCGCCGCTGGATCGGGGGAACTGGTTCCCGGGAACCCCGACAGTGGCGCGCGCGAAAACACGGGCGGGGGCGCGACCATGGGAAGGGTCTCGAAAAGACCCAGACCAACGGACTATACCCCGCCGGAAGCCCTAAAGGACCTCAAGAAGGCTAGGGTCATACCACGACCGATTGGTTATGGGGACGCGGTTACTGCGGATAGAAAGATGGCCATTGTACCATCGGGCTATCCCAGTGCGGTCCTCAGCCAGAAGGAGAGCGAGCTGGTCGTAGCGGCGCTACTCGGGGTGCTGGACTCGGCCCCTATCGGGGACGAGGTACCGCGCTTCGATGGCTACCGCTATGACCAGGGAGCCCTGTGGGTGACCTGCGCCGACGAGGGGGCCAGGTTGTGGCTGGGGAGAGTGACCCCAGATTTGAAGCCTTGGGACGGAGCCACCCTCCTTGCACTGGGGAGGGAGGCACTGCCGAGGCTGACAAAGATGACGGCCGCTCTCCACGATGCAACGGGGAAGTCGACGGAGGAAATCCTCCAACGGCTACAGCGCCAGAACCCAGGACTGCGCACTCCCATGTGGAGAGTGTGGGACAGGAGGACGGCAAACGACGTGGTCCATCTCGTGATGGGCGTGGACGCCTCCTCACTAGGGGTGTTGGAGGACGTCGGCCTCAGCCCCCACTTTGGGCTGGCGCGGGCTCGTTTTTATCGGGTCGGCGCCGGATCCGGTGGCGGTAGAGGTGGTGGAGGACAGGCGGATTCGACGGCTGCGGGGACGCAAACGGTCGCGGGACCCTCGACAGGGACCTCGCAGGCACCCAGGGCTCCGGTTAAAGGGGCACAGGGAGCGGGCAGGGCCAGGCCGGGGGTGCCCGTGAAGCGCGGCGACCCGCCGCCGGGCGACCGCGTGGACTCGCGGGCAGTCAGAGGACGCGGGACACCCATCCTGCGGCCCTCGGTGCTGCAGGCTCCAAGGGGAGCGTACGGGGGGTCAGGACGTGCGGGGCATATGGCGCCAGCAAAGGCGAACATGCCCAGCGCCTCCAGGCACCCCAAGGAGTAGTGGCTGAAGGGAAGGGCTCCTGCGACCGGGACTGGGGTGGACAAAACCACCAAGTCCCGTGGACGCGGGGGACCACCGGCAAGCCGGGGCTCCAAAGCGCCAAGGGGCAGACCCAGCGCTGCGCAGACGGTGGCGAGGGAGGGCGCTGAGGGGACAAGGGTGGGCACTCAAAGAGTGCTGGCCCTGGCCCCTCAGGGCCAGCCCCCGTCGCCCAGCTCGGCGACAGGGACCCCTGCCACCTTGGCAAATAGGGAGGAAGGGACCGGCTAAGCTATGGCTTGCCAGGCCCACCTCCCTAACCCTAACCCCAACCCCCATCCCATACTTCCTTTATATCCTTTCCCCCCACCCCACCCTCAACTAAACGCGAACAGGGGGACGCCTGCAGTTTCTACGACTGCAGGACGAATCAAGGTTTCGCAGATTAACCTGCAGCACTGCAAAGCGGCCACGGCTCTTCTGAGCCGAGACCTAGCAAGGCTGCAGACGGACATATCCCTGATACAGGAACCCTGGATATGCAGGGGGCTAGTAAAAGGGATAAGTACAGATTTAGGATCATTGATCTGCGATAGCGCAGAACCGGGTCCGAGGGCCTGTCTCTTCATCAATAAGAGACATGGTGCCCTCAAGCTGCACCGATTCTGCACCAGAGACCTTGCAGCAGCTACCATCAGGATTCGCGTGGGAGGAGTAATGACCGAGCTGGTAATAGCCTCGGCGTACCTCCCGTACGACTCTGAGGACCCTCCCCCTACGAGGGAACTCAGAGAACTGGTGGACTACTGTAAAAACAAGGGGCTGAACTTACTGGTGGGGTGCGATGCTAACTCGCACCACATCATATGGGGCAGCTCCAACACAAATGAGAGGGGTACTGCTCTTCTAGAGTATCTCTCTACAACGGATCTTGAGATTCTGAACAGAGGATCCAAGCCCACTTTTGTCACCTCACGTAGACAGGAGGTGATTGACATAACGATGGGCTCACCAAGAGTGGCCCAAACGATAACAAACTGGCAGGTTAGTGAAGAGGACACTCTTTCGGACCACCGGTTGATAACCTTCGAATTGGCAGGGAGTGATAGCCAGATCCCGACGGAGACCTACAGGAACCCTAGGACCGCGGACTGGCCCAGCTTCCAAGCAGGGCTAAGAAGCAGGCTCGGGGACACCGGTGGGTGGCCGCGGACGGAGGGCGCGATCGAGCGGGAGGCAGATCTACTGCAGACCGCCCTGGTCGGGTCCTTCGAGGCTGCATGCCCGCTAAGGAGAAGGAAAACTAGCAAAAAGGTGGCCTGGTGGAGCGGTGAGCTGAACCAGTTCCGCTCCCGCTCCCGTAGGCTGCTAAACAGAGCCCTCAGGACAAAAACGGACAACGACTGGGACGCCTACAGGAAGGCCCAGAGAGAGTATAAGAAGCTCGTAAAGAAGTCCAAAGAAGCGGCCTGGAGGAGATTCTGCGGGGAGATCGAGGCCCTACCTTTAGTGGCCAGGCTCCGCAAAGTGTTTGTATCAGGCCCGCAGAACAAACTCGAGGGACTCACACTGCCTGATGGCGGAACAACTGAGAACCACGAGGAAGTACTAGCGCATCTTTTTGAGGTACACTTCCCGGGTTCGGAACTTACGGACCGGGGACAGCCTCAAGGGGAGGCGCCCTCAATCAAAAAACCGGGTGATTGGGTGACGGCAGCCAAGGTTGTCACACCGAGCAGGATAGACTGGGCGATTAAGACTTTTGACCGGTACAAAAGTCCAGGGGTGGATGGGATTTTCCCCGCCCTCCTACAAGAGGGAGGGGAGCCTCTCATCAAGGGCCTGAACCGTATCTTTCGGTCCTGTTTGGCACTAGGATACGTGCCTAAAGCTTGGCGTGAGGTCAGGGTAGTTTTTATCCCAAAGCCGGGTAAAAGCAGCTATGACCAGGCCAAGTCATTCAGACCGATCAGCCTGACGTCTTTCCTCCTTAAAACGCTGGAGAGACTGGTTGATAGGTACATTAGAGAGGGAGCACTGGTTGATAGACCGGTGCAAACCTCACAGCACGCCTACCAGGCCGGCAAGTCTGTCGAGACCGCCCTCCACTGTATTGTTAAAGATATAGAGAGGACGCTCGGCAGGAAGGAGTCGGCCCTATGCGTGTTCTTGGACGTCGAAGGAGCGTTTGACAACACCTCCTTCGACGCCATATGCGAGGCTGCAAGGGAATTCAGGGTAGATGAGTCTATCATCGAATGGATACACCTAATGCTTCGCACAAGAACGGTTACCGCAGGGCTCAGAGGGTCAACCGCGAGGGCGCACGTTAAGCGGGGCTGTCCGCAGGGGGGGGGGGGGTACTATCCCCCCTCCTGTGGACAATGGTCGTTGACGGGCTACTGGCGGCGCTCGATGGGCTCAGGGTAAACGTGGTGGGTTATGCTGATGACATTATGATAATGGTCAGAGGCTCCCACTCAGCAGAGATGACGTGGAGAATGCAGCGCGCACTCCACCTCATGCAAGAATGGTGCACCTCCAAGTCGCTGAGGGTTAACCCGAGCAAGACGGAGATGATGCTATTTACACGGAGGAGAGGTTTTCAACCAAAACCCCCCTACATATTTGGAACTGAGCTGCAATACTCCTCGGAGGTACGCTACCTAGGCGTCACCTTGGATAGCAAGCTCAGCTGAAAAAGCCACATCGCCAGACAGGCTACGAAAGCCACTGCCACTTTCTGGGCCTGTAGGCGAATGTTCGGACAAACATGGGGCTTAAAACCGGAAATGGTCAAGTGGATATACACGGCCATCCTGGTTCCCCAAATAACGTATGCTTCCCTGGTTTGGTGGCCCGCTTTGCAGAAGGCCACCAACAGGAAGACATTGGATAAAATTTATAGATTAGTGGGCCTCGGAATCACGGGGGCGATGAGAACGACCCCGACCTTAGCCATGGGGGCCCTTTTGAACATGGCGCCCCCTCACATCTTAGTCGTGGCTAACGCCAAAAATGCTGCGTTACGCTTACACTTCAGTGGTAAGTGGAAGAGGGCAGAGGCGGGCCACGCGTCACTACTGCAGCGCGATGGGGACCTTGAAGGGATCCTAGCGCGAGGAGGGGATTGATGTGACCGCTTCCACCAATTCGACCACAATTACCAAGTCCTCTATCCCAGTAGGCAGGAATGGATGGAGGAACAAGACAAACTTCTGTCTCCTGGTGGGCTCGTCTGGTACACAGATGGATCCAAAACAGGAACAGGATCAGGAGCGGGAATATGGAGCAGTGGACCCAAAACAAGGATATCCTTGGCGCTGGGAGACACTGCCTCGGTGCTCCAAGCAGAGGTGTACGCCATCTGGACCTGTGCCAGGCTCATCCTGGACAAGGGATACAGTGGCAAGCACATATATATATGCAGTGACAGTCGGGCGGCGATCGGGGCACTCCACCATGTGGTGAAGAAGTCCGGATTGGTGCTTGACTGCAATGCGCTGTTGTCGCAGGTTGCCTGCAGCAACAAAGTAAAAGTTCTATGGGTGCCTGGACACGTGGGCATCCAGGGAAACGAAGAGGCGAATACTCTTGCCAGGGCCGGGGCTACGGTTACTGATCCGGCAAGGATTTGCCATGTTCCAATTGCCATGGATCATATTAAGACCCTGTCGAAACAGTGGGTGGAGGGACGATTTGCGGACCTCTGGCTACGGACAGAAGGCATGGGACACTCGAGGGCCTTGTTCAAAGGTCCCTCGGGCAAGCTAGGCTCTGTATTAATGGGCCTAGACAGATATCAGCTCAAGGCTGTAGTGGGCCTTGTCACTGGACATTGGCACACAGGGAAGCATCTAAGACGACTGGGGCTAAGTGAAGAACCACTCTGTCCGAGATGTACGGAGGAGGAAGAAACACCCCTCCACGTGATTACGAGATGCAGGGCGCTGGAGGACATTCGCAGGAGTGTACTTGGGGCGCCCTTACTCGAATCTCTGGACCTTGAGGAGGTTGGGGTGCGCGCCCTCCTGCACTTTGCAAAGGAGGCTCGCCTAACCGACTATCCTACATAATCGGATACCCTCCCGTGAATGGGCACGAGCACAATGGTCCGTATAGGACTGAGCGCTCGGAAATTTTTCATTACATACATACATACAACCATTTTTTAATAAAAATTTAAAAAATTGTTTGTCAACAATTTTTTATTAATTTGCTTCCTCATAGAGGAAGCTTTGTTTTCGTGAAATTTTTTTTTTTCGAGATTTTCATGTTAACATACTTAGAATCACCTAAAACGTCGAGAAAAGTGGTCTAGAAAATATGTCTGTATGTGTGTATGTATGTGTGTGTGTGTGTGTGTGTGTGTGTGTGTGTGTGCGTGTGTGTGTGTGTGTGTGCGTGTGCGCGTGTGCGCGTGTGCGCGTGTGCGCGTGTGCGCGTGTGCGCGTGTGCGCGTGTGCGCGTGTGCGTGTGTGCGTGTGTGCGCGTGTGCGTGTGTGCGTGTGTGCGTGCGTGCGTGCGTGCGTGCGTGCGTGCTCGCGTGTGTGCGTGTGTGTGTGTGTGTGTGTGTGTGTGTGTGTGTGTGTGTGTGTGTGTATGTATGTATGTATGGTCCAGGCACCGAACATTCAATTGTTCATAACTCAGGAATGGCATGATGGATCGAGCTAAAAATTGGCACGCAAGTAGAGTATTAAATCCTCTGTAATTCACATATTTTAAAAATTAAATATATCCATGTATACAAATTTTATCGAATTTTAAATTTTTCAAAAAAATGGCGTGATCGCTCTAACTTTCGTAAAAGTTCGACGATTCAGCTATATACTTCATCATAAATAAAGACACGGTTAATGTTGTTTGGTATTGAATTTCAGCGAAATCGGTAAAGCGGTTCCGGTTTTATAGAATTTTGAATTTTTCGAAAAAAATAAATTTTGCTCTAAATCACGTCGAATCTCATCAAATGAACCAAAATATTCAACAGTCAAAAAATAACATACAGCGCTGCCACGTATAAAATTTGGTGACGATAGGTAAAGTCGTTCGGATTTTACGCTGTTATGAATTTTTTTAAAAATTAAGATTTTCGTTGTAACTTATGGAAAAGTTATTAAAGTAAGTCAAAACTTTGTATCTAATCAAAATTAGATGTAACGGTGTTTGTAACGGAGTTTTCTTTTGTTCAGATTAAAAAAAAGTTGCAAAGTAGAACTTTGCACACTGCTTCCTCATTAGTTCCCCTTTTTCACAAAGCTTCCTCTATGAGGAAGCCAAAGTTAATAAATAAGCTTCTTCATAGAGGTGGCTTTGTGAAAAAGGGGAATTAATGAGGAAGCAGTGTGCAAAGTTCTACTTTGCAACTTTTTTGCTTCCTCATAGAGGAAGCTTTGTTTTCATGAAATTTTTTTTTTCGAGATTTTCATGCCAGTATGCTTAGAATCACCTAAAATGTCGAGAAAAGTGGTTTAGAAAAAATGTCCGTATGTATGTGTGTGTGTGCGTGTGTGCGTGTGTGCGTGTGTGCGTGTGTGCGTGTGTGCGTGTGTGCGTGTGTGCGTGTGTGCGTGTGTGTGTGTGTGTGCTGGGCCTCGAAAATTCAATCGCCTCTCACTCAGTAACCGTTCGAGCGATCTTGCTCAAATTTGGCACGCAAGTAGAGTAGTTGCCCCTCTTCCAATGGCGAGATTTTTGATAACATATATACAGCCATTAAGATTTTATGTAGTTTTTAATTTGTTGAAAAAAGGGCGTGGTCGCTCTAACTTTCATAAAAGTTCGACGATTTGGCTAAATAGTACTTCATAATGGAAGATACGTTCAATGTTGTATGGTATTGAATTTCTACGAAATCGGTAAAGCGGTTCGGATTTTATTGAATTTTTAATTTTACGAAAAAAATACATTTTGCTCTAAATCAAGTCTAATCTCTATAAATGAACCGAAATGCTCTACAATCAAAAAACAACATACAGCCCTGTTACGTACGAAATTTGGTTATGATCGGTAAAGTCGTTCGGATTTTACACCATGTTGAATTTTTCAAAAAATTTAGATTTTCGCGATAACTTCCGCAAAAGTTAAGAGAGTAAGACAAAACTTTGTATCTAATGAAAATTAGACGTAACGGTGTTTGTGACGGAGTGTTCTTTTGTTCAAATTAAAAAAAGTTGCAAAGTAGAACTTTGCACATTGCTTCCACATTAATTTTCGTTTTTCACAAAGCTTCCTCTATGAGGAAGCCAAAATGTTAAATAAACAAGCTTCTTCATAGAGGTGGCTTTGTGAAAAACGAAAATTAATGAGGAAGCAATGTGCAAAGTTCTACTTTGCAACTTTTTAAATCATTTTTTATAACAATTAAAAACATGTTTGTCAACTAATTTTTAATCATTTTTTTATAATGTTTTAATGATAATTAAGGAAATTGATTTTCAAATTTGATTATCATCAAAAACGTATCAAATATTGTTTGATGACAATTTGTTAACAACCACAACGTTATTAAAAAAAATTGTTTGTTAACAATTTTTGTAAACTCACCTTCACTCACTCACCTTGTTTGGAGACTCACCTTGTTGTCCCCCTGTTCTCACCTTGCTCTCACCTTGCTCTCACCTTGTTCTCACCCTGTTCTCACTTTGCTCTCACCTTGTTCTCACTTTGCTCTCACCTTGTTCTCACCCTGTTCTCACTTTGCTCTCACTTTGCTCTCACCTTGTTCTCACCTTGCTCTCACCTTGTTCTCACCTTGCTCTCACCTTCCTCTCACCTTACTCTCACCTTGTTCTCACCCTGTTCTCACCTTGCTCTCACCTTGCTCTCACCTTGTTCTCACCCTGTTCTCACTTTGCTCTCACCTTGTTCCCACCTTGCTTTCACCTTGTTCTCACTTTCTTATCACCTTGTTCCTACCGTTTCCTCACTACAGTCGAGTCGAAGGCCAACATTTTACATGTTTGCCATATTTCTGCGTATTTATCAACGCATTGCTTAAACTGCGCCACTGAGCGAGCTAGAAATATGAAACCACTTTCATTCGACGGAGCTGACTTTTCTCTGAGTGCGTTTTTTGCGGAACTCCGAGAGACATCTCCTTCCTTTTCTACGATTCTTACAAGCCGATAACCCAATATTTAACGATACACGGAAAAAACGGTGTAGCTGGGCCAACTAATTTTTTATTAGTTGAGTGGAAATTGCTTATCACAACCATCGGGTTGGTCGGTGTAACTACGTGGTTTTAGTTTCGTTTACTATTTCGAGTTAGTTGACTTAAATAGTTCACGCAACGAATTCGATTCCTATTCCAACTAAGTAAAATAGTTGGAACCAACGAACGGTGGCGCGCATGTCGCATAACCACGAAAAATCGTTGCCGTGCCAATTCGCGCGTTATCCGCCATTGTGGATTTTTTTTTTAAATGAAAGAACTTTCATGTTCTTTCATGCTTCATGAACTTTCATGTTGAAGTCTGGACCTTCCGTACGACAAATTTGATATCATATTTCTTAGTCAGGACCTTGCGTGGACAAATATAAAATTTGACTCAGCTTCGCAGTCTGGTCCTTCCATTGTCCAAATTTCATATGAAACTTGGTGAAGAGAAGGATCAGACTGCAAAGCCAAGTCAAATTTTATATTTGTCACTTACGTTGACAAATATAAAATTTGACTTGGCTTCGCAGTCTGATCCTTCTCTTTGCCAAGTTTCATATGAAATTTTGTCAATTTGGGCGAAGCCAAGTCAAATTTTATATTTGTCCCTTACGTTGACAAATATAAAATTTGACTTGGCTTCGCAGTCTGATCCTTCTCTTCGCCAAGTTTCATATGAAATTTGGTCAATGGAAGGACCAGACTGCGAAGCTGAGTCAAATTTTATATTTGTCCATGCATGGTCCTGACTAAGAAATTTGATATCAAATTTGTCGAATGGAAGGTCCAGACTTCAAAACTCAAACCTTGCGTCAACAAATATAAAATTTGTCGACAAATTTATAATTACACTTAGAATTTTTTTCAGCTAATCGTCCTGCTTGATGTTATAACTTATGAGATATAAAATTTAACCAGTGTAAGGTCTCTGTGCATCTTATTCTGTGCTTTCCTAATTAAAGATTAAATATTTTCTGTGCATTACTACTATAAAAGTTCTTGAACTCGAATAAAAATTGTACTACAAGCTGCATAACTTTAAAGTCTCTGCATCTGCTGACTTGCTAATACGATTTCCCTGATAATACTTGATAATTTCGGGTAGTACGGAACATGGTTAACCGAACAATGTCGCTAGTCGTTGCTCGAACTAACTACTTAGTTCGAACTAACTACTTAGTTCGAGCAACGATACAGAGCCAACCAACTGAAAATAGTTGACCGAACCAATAAATCGTCTGTCTCTCAGAGCACTAAGTCGCTTGGCTGGGTCCAACTACTTTTTTCGTTAATCTAACCAAGTCGTTTTTTCCGTGTATCACTTTTCTCATTTTTTCCCTTTATCAGCGCATGTCGATCGATTTAGAATCCTCTGAAACGGATTTCTTGCGTGGTCTGTAATGATACTTTTTTCTTCATCCCCATGGGGTAAAGACATGGGATTGACTTCTGAAAAATTGATCTCCAGGCGACTAGCTAGATAGATTCAGAATCCTCTGAAACGGATTTATAGCGTGGTCTGTAAGAACACTATTTTTCATCCCCATGGGGTAAAGTCATGGGGTTGATATCAGAAAAATTAATCTCCAGGCGACTAGCTAGATCGATTTAGAATCCTCTGAAACGGATTTCTTGCGTGGTCTGTAATGACACTTTTCTTCATCCCCATGGGGTAAAGACATGGGGTTGATTTCTGAAAAATCGGGCTCGAGGCGAATTAAACTTCGCCACCGAGCGAGCAAGAAATACAAAACAGCTTGCATTCGGCGGAGCTGACTTTTCTCCGGAGTACGTTTTTTGCGGAACTCCGCGAGACGTCTCCTTCCTTTTCTTCAATTTTTACAAACCCACAATCCAATATTTAACGAAATCATTTTTCTAGGGTTTTTCCTTGATCATCGCATTGCGTGAAGTTCGCCACTGAACGAGCTAGAAATACGAAACCACTTTAATTCGACCGAGCTAAATAATTACATTTTTGGGTTCTGTTACACCAAAAATATTGATTGGGTTCTGTTACACCAAAAATAGACGATTGGGATTTCGGGATTATATCATCTCCGAGAGTTCGCCCGTCCATCGTAACCTGTTTTAACGCGGTGGTTCTCGAAGCCTTTCTTCGGCATCGATTTTTGACTGATTTATCGCAAGTTCCGGCTCCAAAAGCTGATACCTCCGAAGCTGTCGGCGCTGTTCGTTTCGGATTTCGGTATTATATCATCTCCGAGAGATCACCCGTCCGTCGTGATCAAAATCAAATCGGTCAAAAATCGATGCCGAAGAGGCTCTCGTCGATGACGAGAACCACCGCGTTAAAACAGGTCACGATGGACGGGCGAACTCTCGGAGATGATATAATCCCGAAATCCAAAACGAATAGCTCCGATAGCTTCGGAGGTATCAGCTTTTAGAGCCGGAACTTGCGATAAATCGGTCAAAAATCGATGCCGAAGAAAGGCTACGAGAACCACCGCGTTAAAATAGGTCGCGATGGACGGGCGAACTCTCGGAGATGATATAATCCCGAAATCCAAATCGTCTAGCTCCGATAGCTTCGGAGATACCGGCCTCTGATAACTTGGTGAAATCAATATTTTTGGTGTAACAGAACCCAAAAATGTAATTATTTAGCTCGGTCGAATTAAAGTGGTTTTGTATTTCTTGCTCGCTCAGTGGCGAACTTTACGCAATGCGATGATCAAGGAAAAACCCGAGAAAAATTATTTCGTTAAATATTGGATTATGGGCTTGAAAAAATGGAAGAAAAGGAAGGAGACGTCTCGCGGAGTTCCGCAAAAAACGTACTCCAGAGAAAAGTCAGCTCAGCCGAATGCAAGCTGTTTTGTATTTCTTGCTCGCTCGGTGGCGAAGTTTAAGTCGCCTCGAGCGCGATTTTTCAGAAATCAACCCCATGTCTTTACCCCATGGGAATGAAGAAAAGTGTCATTGCAGACCACGCTAGAAATCCGTTTCAGTGTATTCTGAATCGATCTCGCTAGTCGCCTGGAGATCAATTTTTCAGAAGTCA
The DNA here is from genome assembly GCA_963932165.1 of Pimpla rufipes. Taxonomy (NCBI): domain Eukaryota; kingdom Metazoa; phylum Arthropoda; class Insecta; order Hymenoptera; family Ichneumonidae; genus Pimpla; species Pimpla rufipes. The sequence continues at coordinate 4,425,940 of OZ010643.1, forward strand.
ACCCCATGTCTTTACCCCATGGGGATGAAAAATAGTGTAATTACAGACCACGCTAGAAATGCGTTTCAGAGGATTCTAAATCGATCGACATGCGCTGATGAAGGGAAAACATGAGAAAAGTGATTTCGTTAAATATTGGGTTATCGGCTTGTAAGAATCGTAGAAAAGGAGGGAGACGTCTCTCGGAGTTCCGCAAAAAACGCACCCCAGAGAAAAGTCAGCTCTGTCGAATGAAAGTGGTTTCATATTTCTAGCTCGCTCAGTGGCGCAGTTTAAGCAATGCGTTGATAAATACGCAGAAATATGGCAAACATGTAAAATGTTGGCCTTCGACTCGACTGTAGTGAGGAAACGGTTGGAACAAGGTGATAAGAAAGTGAGAACAAGGTGAAAGCAAGGTTGGAACAAGGTGAGAGCAAAGTGAGAACAGGGTGAGAACAAGGTGAGAGCAAGGTGAGAGCAAGGTGAGAACAGGGTGAGAACAAGGTGAGAACAAGGTGAGAGTAAGGTGAGAACAAGGTGAGAGCAAAGTGAGAACAGGGTGAGAACAAGGTGAGAGCAAAGTGAGAACAGGGTGAGAACAAGGTGAGAGCAAGGTGAGAACAAGGTGAGAGCAAAGTGAGAACAGGGTGAGAACAAGGTGAGAGCAAAGTGAGAACAGGGTGAGAACAAGGTGAGAGCAAAGTGAGAACAGGGTGAGAACAACGTGAGTCTCCAAACAAGGTGAGTGAGTGAAGGCGAGTTTACAACAATTGTTTACAAACCATTTTTTTTAATAACGTTGTGGTTGTTAACAAATTGTCATCAAACAATTTTTTAATACGTTTTTGATTTTAAATCAAATTTGAAAATCAATTTCTTTAATTATCATTAAACATTATACAAAAATTATTAAAAATTAGTTGACAAACAATGTTTGTAATTGTTCTAAAAAATTATTAAAAATTGTTGACAAACATTTTTTTTCTATTTATTATTAAAAAATTGTTGACCAACAATTTTTTTAATTTTTCTTAAAAAATAATTATAATTTTTTAAAATTATTATAAAAAATTGTTGAGCAACAATTTTAAAAATGATTATTAAAAAATTGTTGACAAACAATTTTTTAAAATTGTTATAAACAATTTTTTAAAATTGTTATAAACAATTTTTTAAAATTGTTATAAACAATTTTTTAAAATTGTTATAAACAATTTTTTAAAATTGTTATAAACAATTTTTTAAAATTGTTATAAACAATTTTTTAAAATTGTTATAAACAATTTTTTAAAATTGTTATAAACAATTTTTTAAAATTGTTATAAACAATTGTTGACAAACCATTTTTTAAATTATCATTAAAAAATTGTTGACAAACAATTTTTTTAATTATCATTAAAAAATTGTTGACAAACAATTTTTTCAATTATTATTAAAAAAATTAAAAAAAATTATTACAATATTGTTGACAAACAATTTTTTGCCAAACACGCACGCGACAGACAGTCGCACGCGAGGCGCGCTGTTATACCGGCGCGCCTATAGCTAAGCTACAGCTGCAGCGGGCGGCGCGCCTGACGCGAGCTATAGCTCATCGCCTGTGCGTGTGACTCGAATGTGGTAGTAAGCCTTTCCGTTATACGGCGGCTGTGATTGGTCATCTTTAAACGTTAATACCGACGCCAATTTTCGTCGTAGCTCATTGAGCCCCAATAAAAAAATGTTTGTTTCGTCGAGCTCTACACACCCATACATTATTCTCAATACCTCGCGGTACACCCTGTATATGTATCAGCGAGGGGCAGAGCGCGCGAATAGTAGAGCGTCGTGCGTACCGACTGCCACGATCGATTACCTCAGTCGATGGGCTTCGCGTGAGCCGCTGTTTTCCGTACAGCACCGGCAGCAGCAGCGCCGGCGATACCGCGTTACGCGCCGCAACGTCGCATGTGATTGCGTCGCGCCCCGAACATTTTGTTTCGGAAAGTCATTTGGGTGACAGAAATAAGCGTTTCGAAGATCGAAGAGAGACGGGGACGAACGTCGCGCGTACGAGCAACGAATATATACTGTTACCGCGCTCGCGAGTTACGAGCCTCCAAACCCGGGCTGGCGACAAAAATCCCCGTCAGCTGGTTTTTCCTTGTCCGGGGCGCCATCCACGCTCTTAGCGTGGCCCAGCTGCGAAGTGGTGGAAATAAAAACACGGGGATGAGTTGGTTGGCCGGCTAGCCACAGCCTGCACAATGGTAGAGGGGGCGGTTCGCGAACTCGGGGACGAAATATTCGGTCTGGCTCGATTTAAAAAAAACAATTCGCGACTCAAAAATATTCACCAGTTCGGGCACAACAAAACAATTTATTTTCCAAGTTACTGCTCTAAATTTGTCGCGATACAAAAGGCGGCGCCCTACTAAAATCGGGGAACGGTTACTTAAGGAGGTAGTCTCGCGGAATATTCAATTCCCATAAATTCGAGAAATGTGCGGGAGAATTGCAAACACTTCTCGATGGTACAAAAATCTGAAAAAATTCATGCACATTGAAGGTACTGAAAAGATTAATTTCGAATAATAATAATTCTAAAATGTTATTAACAAATTGATAAAAAAATAATTGTTTAACAAATATTTCGGTGACCCAAGTTTTTTTGTGGATGAAAATGATTCATTCATCTTTCTGAATACGTATGAATTATTTCAGATTTTTATCTAATATTTGAAATTTGTGTTATTTTATATTTATTTTACATGGAAAATAACACAAATTTCAAAGATTAGATAAAAATCTAAAATAATTCATACGTATTCAGAAAGATGAATGAATCATTTTCATCCACAAAAAAACTTGGGTCACCGAAATATTTGTTAAACAATTATTATTTTTTATCAATTTGTTAATAACATTTTAGAATTATTATTATGCAAAATTAATCTTTTCAGTACCTTTAATGTGCATGAATTTTTTCAGATTTTTATACTATCGAGAAGTGTTTGCAATTCTCTCGCACTTTTCTCGAGTTTATGCGAATTGAATACTCCGCGAGACTACCTCCTTAATTCGCCGTTCCCGATTTCCTACCCGGCACGAGCAAACAAAAATATTACACAACAAAAATGATATTAACCGCGATCGCGAGCTAAATTCCGTGACCGGGGACGAAGCCCCGCGCGACAAAGGCCCTACTACGGTCAACCGCTCGACCGACGCAAAACACCAAAAAAAAACACGACACGCAACACGACAAAAATCAAAACCAAAAATTGCACGCTGCAATTCGCGATACTCAGTCCGGGCAGAAAGGCCCGCGACGATTCCACAAACGACAAAAAAGAAACGCACGCACCCGGGATGGCCGCGCACAGGCCGACAGCCTCGTGCGCGTGTGACCGATCGTCGGTCGTATCACGAGGCGGCGACAGAAGGTCGCCCGCGAAACTCTCCAACGCCCCCGCGATCGCTCGCACGCACACTTTTCCCGGGGATTGTTCCGCCCCGGTACGCTTACCAAAACGGCGCCGATCGTCCGCCCTTGAGACCGACCGCTCGCGAGCCGAGGGCACTCTCACCGCGATCTCGAGAATAATATTACGCGCACTATACGGGTCCTACCGCGATTATTCCCGCACACGACGGATACCCCACGGTCGTCGGGCGGTCGCGAAAAACCAGCACCGGCGCACCCGGAGACTGTCACAGAAACCCTGAGGAAACCTCCGAGAGGGACCCTACCTCCAAATTCCTCGTTGCCTAATCCAAAGTCCCGGAAAAGCGCTGGCCTCTGTCCCCGCGACGTCGACGCCAACCTCGCGTTACACCGGCCGGACGAACAATAACCTGTCTCGACGCGCTCGTCTCCCCGTCCCTTCCCCTCGTCACCCGAAATTCCTTAATTTCGCGCGAACTACCGGTCGCGTAGCGCGACACGCGGAACGACGACGCTGTTGACGCGCGGGCGGGGGGCGGTTTCGCGCGCGAATCTCGAATCGGCAACGCGAGGCGGCGGCGCCGCGGACCCTATTTTTTTTACAAAAGATCAAATAAAGAGGAATAATGCGCTCGTTCGCAATCGCCGGAGATCCCTGGAAAACGAAAGAGCCCCGCGAATAATTCGGCGACGCCCGAATTCACGCATTTCACGCAAAGCGCCAAGCAGCACGCGGCCGAGCAGCAGTAGCCCGCCGCGGTGGGGAAACGACGACGGCGGCGAGGCGCGAAGTCTCGCGCGACAGCAGCTGATCGGCGGCTGTTCGCAGGCGGTCGTAGGGCTCCCCGCTCTCCGTCTCACTCCCAACAGTGACTCGTCGCTGGCTCTTCGCGGGCGGCAGGGTCTCGCCGTCCTTCTCTCTCGCGTAGCAACGGCGGCACCCGGGAATTATCAACTCCCGGGGAATCGGTGACCGTCGCCGACGGCGCTCTCCCTCTCGTCGCCGTGCATCTCGTCAGCGTCGGGTGCATTAAAAAAAACAATAAAAAAACAGTCAGATCAGTGAGTCTTTTCCGTTCGGTGAGAGTGCCCCGGGGAGGATTGTTCGCCGGGTGGCCCGCGAGGTCGGCAATCGACGCAAAGAAGGCCGTACTACAGTGCCCTCTTTGTAACGCCTTCAAAAAGCGCGTTACAATACATATATATATATATATATATATATATATATATATATATATATATATATATATATATATATATATATGTGTGTATCAGCGAGGAGCCGAGCGCGCGAACAGAAGAACGTCGTGCACGCCGACTGCCGCGATCGATTACCTGAATCGATGGGCATCGCACGAGCCGCTGTTTTGTATACAGCACCGGCAGCAGCAACGTCGGCGACACCGCGTTACGCTCCGTAATACGCCGCATGTGATCGCGTCGCGCCCCGTATATTTTATTTCGGAAAGTCATTTTAGTGACACCCGAAGAAAGACGAGGAAGAACGTCGCGCGCGCGAGCAACGAGTGCAGCGAACGCAACGACAATAAAGAGAAGAGGGCGCACGAGGCGAGCGACGCGAAGGTCAAAGCGGACCGGACGGATTTACTCGGTGTTTATTCGACGAGGCTCGCACGACGCGATTAGTACGACGACGGGTGAGACGCGTCGAGACGTGAAACGCGGTGATAAACGGAATCCTCGACCGGTGAGAAAATTTTGGCAAAGTTTTTTCATCGTGTCGCGCCCCAAACGTTGTGATTTGTGCGTCGCGGTGGCGTCGGAGGGGCGTGAGATTCGAACAAAGACGGGAAGCTTCGTAGTGCGCGTGGGGCGACGAGTGCGACGAGTACGACGATAGCGAGGAAAAGACAGTGCAAACCGCGAGGCGAGCGACGCGGACGTCAAAGCGGACCGGTCGGATTTTTCGACAATTCGACGAGGCTCGCACGACGCGATAAGTACAACGGGTTAGACGCGTCGAGACGTGGAACGCGGAGGTAACCGGCATCCTCGACCGGTGAGAAAATCGCGGCAAAATTTTTCAACGCGTCGCGCCCTGAATGTTGTGTTTCGAGTGTCGCGGGGGCGTTGGAGTGGTGCGAGAATCGAACAAAGACGGGAAGCTTCGTAATACGCGCGGGGCGACAAGTGCGACGAGCACGACAGCGAGGAAAAGACAGTATACGCGCGAGGCTCGCGACGTTTTTTAGGAGGCAGCCATTTTATCACTAGGTCGGCGTGATACTCGTAGTGCGCGTGGGGCGACGAGTGCGACGGATACGACGACAGCGAGGAAAGGACATAGTGCACGCGCGAGGCGACCGACGCGTACGTCAAAGCGGACCGGCCGGATTTTTCGACAATTCGACGAGGCTCGTACGACGCGATAAGTACGACGGGTGGGACGCGTCGAGACGTGAAACGCGGAGGTAACCGGCATCCTCGACCGGTGAGAAAATCGCGGCAAAGTTTTTCATCGCGTCGGGCCCTGAACGTTGTGTTTTGAGTGTCGCGGGGGCGTCGGAGAGGTGCGAGAATCGAACAAAGACGAAAAGCTTCGTAGTGCGCGTGGGGCGACGAGTGCGACGAGTACGACGATAGCGAGGAAAAGACAGTGAAAAGCGCGAGGCGCGCGACGCTTTATAGGAGGCGGCCATTTTGTCACCAGGTCGGCGTGATACCTGTTGCTCGCCGATACCGCGTTAGATGCTACAACGCCGCATATGCTACATCGCGTCGCGCCCCGAAGGTTTTTTCTAGGGTTGTTTGGGTGACGCAACGAGTCGCGAGAATTGAACAAAGACGTGCGCGGAAGGCGAGTGCGAGACGCGCGGTGACTGTGAGGAGAGGACAACGGGGACGCGCGAGGCAAACGACGCGAACGTGCAAACGAACCGGCTTGATTTCTCGGTCGTCCGACGGGGCCCGCACGACGCGATCAGTACGACAACGGATAAGACTCGTCGAGACGCAAAACGCGGAGGTAAACAAAAATAAGGTCAACTCGTGATTGCGCGCTACGAGTAATGAGGCATTTCTTCTATATTGTAACTTTGCATTTTAACTTATAGTATTTTTGTTACAGTTTTCTTTCAGATATGTCCAGCGACGAGGAATACAAATTTCAACTGGTCACATTCGTGGAAAGTCAGAAACAAGGACTTCTCGACATTGATGTTGTACCGACAACATGGGTATCGTGGAACGAACAACGGCAAGCCTTCGTAATTCCATATCCGCCACCTCCTTACACTGCAAAGACGCTCATGCAGTTACAGAGACTCGTCCAGGAGGAAAAGTCTCCTCTGCAACATTGGCCGCTCTGGGAAATCCAAATCAAAGGTGGCGCAGGTAACATTAAATTATGTTAAGAATACTTATTATACAACTTAAGAATACTTATATACATTTGCATAAAAAAGGTTCAAAACAATCATATTTTTTCTTAATATGTTACAGGTACGTACGACGCTGCACTCGTACGGCTAGACAAATTGAAAACCGCACCATATGCGTATACCACAGATGCTGAAGGAGATCCTCAGAAGAAAGCGTCGGCAGCATCGGAAAAGATAAGAAAACAGTCATTGGCGAAACTGTTTGATGTGCCGAAACTTGGCAATGATGATGATGCGCCTTGGGAATCTGCAGACGAATGTACGTGCCACGTACTGATACATTCGTATTTCAGGTCTCACAGTCGAAATATTCATAACTCTTATATACTTTTTCTGTTTAGCATCGAGTGAAGAAAGCTCATCGAGTTCGCTGAAGACGCCTCTTAAGAAGAAGAAGTCTAAAAACTCAAAAACCATACGGAAAGTAACAAAAGGGAAATCGCAGAATCGTAAGGCGGTTGACACAGCGTTGGGTCGCTCTAAGCCGACAAAGAAGCGCGACAGGGTCAGCAACAACGTGCGAACGACGAACGAGAGCGTCATTACGGGAACTCCATCGCCTTCGAAAAGTATGAGTCAAATTTGGTTTTTTATGTATTTCTTATAAAAGTTACAGATTAAATTTGCATGAGCCACTGTCACTAATCGCGAGAAAAATTTAAAAAATAAAATAAAAAACGAGCGCGACTCGTGTGGAAGTGTTGAATTAAAATTTGATCAGAGCGGGTTGTCATTTTTTTATTCACCCGAAGTCGTGGACTTTTGTTCTTCGTTTCGCTTTATTCATATAATTCGGTCGCGGATGGAAATAAAGTATTTATAAATAATCCGTAATTTTTATAGATAATCCAGTGCTTCTGACCACCGTTGAATCTGACGACAATAACGTCGAAGTAAGAGTAGAAAAGTCAGGGAGTCCAGCTCGCAGTTTCACATCGTCGGCGCGATCTTGTCTCTTATTCACGTCCGATGAAAATGGCAACAAGAATGTCAATCAGTCGGTGCAACAGAGTGCTGATATCGTCGAAAAGTCTGCTACAGCAAGGGAGCGTCAAGAAGAAGTCATCGATGGGGGCAAAGCTTTAAGCCGAGGTAATTATACTCATGTTATTACAAGCTATATTTCACTTCAGCGCCACGACTCACTGCTATTTCCTACGCTGTAACGACTTCACGTACGTACTATACACAAGTTTCTTCCGCGAGATTTTTCGTAGTGATATGCTAAACGTGTAGACAATTTTTCTCGCTCCGCGCGAGATTTCCAATCACTCTTATCCGTCCGCCTCGTGATGTTTAAGGTAGTCCTTGCGCCTGGTGTCGAGTTCGCATAAGTTCTCGAAAATTGAGAGACAATTGCAACCATTTCTCGATAATATAAAAATCTGAAAAAAATCATGCAAATTAAAGGCACTGAAAAGATTAATTTTGCATAATAATAATTCGAAAATGTTATTAACAAATTGATGAAAAAAAACATTGTTTAACAAATATTTCGATGACCCAAGTTTTTTGTGGATGAAAATGATTCCTTCGTTTTTCTGAATACGTATGAATTTTTTCAGATTTTAGAGTTCACTTTGAATTTTCACATATTTTCCCTATAAAAACACACGAATTTCAAAGTGAACTCTAAAATCTGAAAAAATTCATACGTATTCAGAAAAATGAACGAATCATTTTCATAAAAAAAAAAAGTTGGGTCATCGACAAATTTGTTAAACAATATTTTTTTCATCAATTTGTTAATAACATTTTAGAATTATGATTATACAAAATTAATCTTTTCAGTATCTTTAATGTGCATGAATTATTTCCGATTTTTATACCATCGAGAAATGTTCGTAATTCTCTCTCAAATTACTCGAATTTATGCGAAATGAATATCGGTCGCAAGGACTACCTTAAGATCCGACGAGCGGCGCACCGCTTTTTTTCATACTCCGTAACGACAGCAACAGCCCACAAAATCACTACTGCAATGTACTGGGATTATCCATCGCATAAAAATTACGTCTCTGACGCTCTAAGGTCACGTTTCAACGAGTCCTGTATCGCCGATTCATGTTAGTCGCGTACGCGAAAGCCGATTCCATCAGAATCCTTCGACCAGCCGACTCATAGTAAACACGCATTCTCGCGTTTTTTGCACTATACGAAGACACGTTTGTCGTTGAAACTTTTATATAAAAAAATTGACAAAATAAAAATAATATAATTTTATACACATATATAAATATATTCGCGCCTCGCTACTTAATGTTAATCTATCATCTGTAAACTCTTAATTAACTGTGCATGTTTCTGTTTCCAGATACCCTGTTTCTCCTGAAAGTCATCAAAGGAATGTGTAGCCAGTTGCAGGATAATACCGCTGCTATAAACGCACTTCACGACTGCTTAAAAGAAAAGGGAATTATAGGCACGGAAAAACTCACACTTGTCCAATTCGAGACAGAACACAATCTAACGTTGCCTTTCGAGATGATTGAGCAATTTCAGGAATTTGATAAGAATTTGCAAGAGGATACAGCGTTCAACGAAAAGCTGGTAAGTACATTGGGCCGGAAATAATAAAATAAATAAAATGGATGATTTTTAATGAGTTTTATTTATAATTTATACCAGGGTTTATCATTAAAGCAGCTCCTCGATCGTCAGAATAATGTTACGAAAAGCGTAACGACGATCTTGCGGACGTTTTTTTACCAAGGAGGTGATTACACGATTCACAGCGACGAAAAAAGTCGAAGGAAAAACGCTCCTCAAAGAGACGAGCTTCGGCATTCGTCTACTAGGTACGTAATACAAAATTTGTACTCGCACAAAATATTTGGATAATCTTTCGTTCTACTGTGTTCTAATGCACGATTTACGCTTTTTCCTGTTATAGACGTTCTGGTCGGTTTCCACACGCAGTCAGACGGAACGCCGATAAAAAAGGCTGAGGCTCTCAAATTCGCTGGAAACGCAATCTCAAATGCAAAGGATTGGGATGGACGTCGTCGACCGCCGAAGGAAAAATAATAAATTACTAACTTTTGAAAATACTTTAAGTAACGTATCTTTATAATAATTTGTATAAGTACGTAAGTACGTTTTTTTACGTTTCATTAAATCGAGTTTAATAGCATTTATCAGCGCAATTAATTATTTTAATCCTTCACGTCTTATAAAATCCGACCTGGATCCGGAATAGCGCCCGATATAAATCCTATATCTGGAACTGGCGTTAAATCCCATCAGAAATCGGTCAAGAGTCCCTGCACGATCCGATCTGGAACTGGCGTTAAATCCCATCTGGAATCGGTCAAGAGTCCCTACACGATCCGATCTGGAACTGGCGTTAAATCCCATCTGGAATCGGACACGAGTCCCTGTAGGATCCCATTTAGGTATCCCGACGGGAATCCAACTTTCAATCATTACATTCCGTCATGGAATCTGGTCGGATGCCTGACTAGATCCTGAGCAGAAAGTAAGGATGCTAGCTGGAATCCAGCTGGATCCTGGTCACAATTTCTGCACGGGTAGTCTCGGAGCTGGACTGATCGAGAGTGATCGGGAGCACTCTTCGTGACGAGCAGTGATCGACAGCGGACGTGGATTCGTTATTGTGGAAATTCAGCGTTTTCGGACCCGATTGGTTGTCAGCCGCCACTTCCCGGAGAGAGAGAGAGAGAGAGAGAGAGAGAGACGGGAACTGAGGAATAAGCCAGTGCCAGTGAGGGTAGTAAGTACCCGGCAGTCGGGAGAATTTGTACCCCCTTTTGTTACCGGAAAATTTAATGTTAAATTGATAAGAAATAATTGAAAGTTGTTAAGGCCCCGGGAGAGAGGCTGCTCTCGCGAAGTGTCCATTCTCTAGCTTTAAGTTTGTAGGATCCTAGTTGTAGTAAGTGATCTTTTCCGTAGTACGCGCTGTCGACCCCGGTAGGAAAATAGTCATAACGAAAATCAGCCGACCCCTATTTACGCCATAACCCCGACAGGTCAGTATGACCCATTTCGCCGTTTTTGAAATTTGAGCTAAATAATTACGATTCGTGTCAAGATTGAGTCGACCCCCCCCCCCCCCCGCCCCTCAACTCGCAATAATCCGGTTCGTTTTTCTCCTCTTTTGGCCCATTATAACCGTGGTAGACGACGCGCGTCTTCTTAATTAATGTAGAATTATTATGATAATTGCGCAGTTTGCGTTAGTTATTTATTTGATTGAATTTCTTATTATCCCTGTCATTTGAAGCCCGCGTTCCATAATTAGTCGTTCACGATAGCGCTGGTAACCGCGCGAACAACCTTAGGTTGGCGGAAGTAATCGTTAAGTCGGGGTAGAGCGGCCGGTACAAATCGGTGGACGTAGCCGAGTCCGCTGAAATTTCGCGCTGTCGTGCCGGGGATAGATTTCTCAGGGAACGCCCGGTTCTATTTGGTATTGCCACCCAAAGCCGAGTCCAGAAGGAGAAATACGTTGCGCCGTCGCCTATTCCCGTGTTACCATTATCCGTGGTTATTTGTATATTTCGAGAGTTCGGTTAAGAAATTCAGTTCAGCTAGTTGATATTCAGCTCAAGTAGTTAAATAAGGTTTAAGTAGTAGTAGTCGGAGCCGCTCGTAATACGAAACGTTTACCGAAAAATGTAAAGGCCCGCGCGTAAGTTGTTGCCGTTTCTAGTAGTTGTTATCGTTTGTCTTTTGTTTGTTTTTTTTCTCGGGAGATTATGTTCTAGCGGTGATTCCGTTCCGCTACCCCGATTCAATAAACCGGCTTTATATCTTAATTGAGAACAATAACGCGTGCTCACGCGCGCGGACAGGTTAGCCGCGCTGCAGCGCTTATGTCAAATTGCAACAAACTGTCAAATTTCGCGCTATTAAACAACGACTGCTGGTCATCACGGCCCTCGACCAATCAGAGGCCGAGTTATATCGCTAACAATGGTGGCCCATACACTTTTTAATAGAGGACTGTTCTTTTATTATGCGTAATTTAATTCCATTTGGTTGTCGTGATTTACTCCCCTCCCCAGAAATTAGGAACCCTGAACTAGCGGGTTATTGCCGCCACTCCTGCTCCCGCGTTTTCCCTAAATCGAGCTAGAGCCGAGTCGCATCGGTTAAAAATTTTCTAAGGGTCACCCGCGTGGTGGCTGGCGCCCCGGGAAGGCCGCGGGGAGTAGGGGGCGAAGGCGACCGGAGGCACTGGGTAAGCCCTCGGTTACACCAAATATGAAGTTTTACACTCCACACTTGATCCAGAGCAGTCTTTTTTGGCGCAAACACAGAGTGTAAAATCTCCAAATCTGACTTTGATCCAACCGGTTGACCCGATCGGTTGGACCGGTGAACAAAAAAACCTTTTCTGCGATACCAAGAAAACGATAGAACTTACCTCGATTATGCAAATATTCGTTATCGCGGGCAAGATTCCATTTTCGCTCGACTTTGCACTTTGACGTTTTGCACTTCGACGTTTCGACATCATTGTCGCGAATCTCCATAATGTCGAGAACACCGCAGATGTAGGCAATTGTTTCAACCGTCAAGCGAAGAACAAACACACAACAAACTCCAGGCAACGCGTCAACATCAGGAGACGAAAACCAAAAATTGTGAGTAAATTATATTTTCCAATGTCGTAAATATTCTGCAAACCCTTTCGTGATTAAAATTTGTAATTTCTCTTACGCAGGAGATGGGCAGCAACATTAGTTTGAACGACACAGAGAAAGATTGCGCAATGGCAGAACTGCTGCTGTTGTTAGACCGAAAAAGAGCATGGGTAAGCGATTAAAAATTACTTTTATTTCACTGGATGTGAGAAATGCGGTTTTACGCACGCTTCACGTTCGTGAAACACTATTTTCGCGCCTTGTGAAATGAAATTGTATACCATACTCGGTGGAAAAATGTTATCTCCCGACCCCGCTAACATAACCACATTTCGTGCCCGCAACGTAGGCAGAATACCGATTATTTTTAACTAATGTGACTCGCACGCTTGTGAAATACGGTCTCATTACATCCTTGGGGAAAAAACAGTCCATTTCTGCTCGGCGGAAGTAATAAAAACTGTACTACGCATGCGTACTCGTCACAGGATAAAAATGAGATATTTTTCCGCCCTTGTTGCACACACAAAATGATTTTCACTTGCTAAATCGGAGGAAAAGTATTGTACGCTACACGGTAGGGAGTGCGTTTTCACCTCGTGAGAATTTCTGCCTGAACTTTGAAAAGTTGCACTTCCAAGTTGCACTTCCCTCCCTTGTTGCGTAATAAATTATTTCTCCGCTCGTGTGATTACGGCACTCGCCTTCGGCTCGTGCTCTATACTCACACTCGTAAGAAACCGTTTTCCGCTCTCGCATCGTAATGTACTATTTATTTTCTAGGATACTGAAATGGCAAGACGTCACGAGGAACAGAAGCAGCGTTGGGCGAGAAAACATCCCGTAAAGAGAAGGAAACCGAAGACGAATTAAAGGCCTTATTAGAAAAGTGGGAACGCGTCCAAGCGGAAAAGAGTACCGTAAAAGATGCTTGAAAACGGAAATGACGACGCGAGAACAAGTTATTTAAAAGTTATTTGAAGTTATTTGAAATTGATAAAAATGTTGGGAAAATGAATTTGGAATCGATTTTTAGTCTGGTTTTTCGTGCCGTTAAATTAACGCACTTAAGCTTGTTGGTAGAGGTATTGTCGAATCGGACGCAACGGAGATACCCGTCGGGAGGACATTAAAACGTTAAATTGCCACCGCTGCTTCTACACCGTTACCTTTCTGAAATAAAATACAAGAAAACTCGAATTAAAATCGAGCTATTCTGGCGATGACGATTCCTAAGGGTATCTTTCGGATCGCCGAGGGCAACGCCGAACATTCCGGATTTCGCGAGAACAGTCCAGGGCGCGGTGGGAGACTGGCAAATTCAAAGCTCAATGGTTATTTTCGCTGAGATCTCGGTGAGAGAGGAGGAGAGAACGGGTCTTCAACTTTCATTGTCGTTTCCTGCGGCTCCGCCGTCTTCGGCTTCGCAATTGACGGGTTTCCCGAACTATTTTTTTCCGCGAGGAGTATAAGAAAGCCGAGAGCGTCGCAGCGAAAAGTGCACGGTGTTTGCACCTCGTCAACCTGAAAGAATCGTCTCGTTGGCCTGAAAGACAAAAGCATCACACGTTTCCATGACCCGTGTCGCCGATCAGCAGAATTCCGCAGCAAAAAGGTCGTCAAAGTCCAAATCAGGCATTCGTACATTTCTTGTGACGCATGAATTCACTTTTTTCGTTAAATAAGTAAAAAGACATTACAAATTTTTATCTGCGGACTCAGAGGTAAAACAATTTTTTTCGAATTTTGTTTATTGTGGAAACAAAATTATAGAAAATTGTCGCAAATTTAATAATCTTCATTCAACCATTTTTTCCCCTAAGTATAAAATTCTCAATTAACTTCGCGAATCCGCGCAGTGAGCTCGCGCAATAGGCGCGCGAAGACGCGACCGCCGGATACACTCTCAATGCACACACAACAATCATAATCATCATCTCGTTCGCCGCGAATAACGGGCGGTGGGGCGAAGAGTGAGCGGCACGGGAGTCTCGAGCGGCTCTGGAGGTTGCAGTGGCATGAGCGGCGCGGGTGGCTCGAATGGCATGTGCGGCGCGAGGGTCTCGAGGGTTGCGAGCGGCTCAGGAGGCTGGAGCGGCTCGGGAGGCTGGGGTGGCATGACTTGTGGGGCGGCTTGTGGGAGGCTTCGTTCGCGAGGTACGCGCGCGCGCTTTCGACGACGATGATGTCTTGCGGTAATTCGGTGTGATTTTCTGTTCAATCGGTACCGGAGCGGGTCTGGTTTCGGGAGACGGTCTTTAATTACTTTGAAATCCCCAGGAAGCCTCGTCCTTCACGTTCGCCGAAGCCTCGACTCGTTCACGTTCTCCGAATTCAGCGAAATTTGCGAAGGTCTCGTCGGCAAATTTGGGTTGGCTATCCTGGGAATTTCGCAGATCACCGTCGAAGCGCGTCTCGAGACCCCTGAAGACGTTGGGAACTGATTGATCAGTGCAAATCTTCGCCCCAAGCGATCCCCGGATTTTTCGCCGGCAGAATAGTGTAATGTCGAATAGATTAAAGCTCAGGGGTTTTTTAAAAGACGTGTTATTCCCATTTATATCGCGATCTTTTGGGTGCCAATGGCCGTCGCTTTGCGCGGTGCAATTCTCATTTAGCGAAACCGAAGGCGAAGAGAGACGACTGGGGTTCGTGTTTTCCTTGTTGCATCCACATTGACGCGACTTAGCGTCGAAGAACTTTCCTTGATTCGCACGGCAATCCTTTCGTCTCGTTCGAAAAACACCGCTGCGTCCGCAGGATTTTTGCTGGCGCAGGGAGGATTCCAAGGACTTGCGCTGATTGAAGCTCAGCGAGGCGCAATTTTCTTGGAGATAATTCTTGATGCTCTTTTCAAGAAAATCGTTGCCGATTCGCCTCTGGCCACCCCGACGCTTTACGTGGTTGACGATCGCCGTTTGGCTGATCTGCAGCTCTCCCGCTTCATCTCGTTCGCCGGTGATCTCGACCTTGATTGTCAGTAGTTTTTTAATGTTTGCTTCTCATATTCGTAATCTCATATGAAAAGATTTTGGAAGGACGTGTTTATTAAGCCAAGAATTACTAGTTAAAATTACTATACCTATAGCAGATGCTCGAAGTGGCCACCGCCAACTTCGATGCACTTGCGGGCGCGTACGAGGAGATTCGCCATGGTTCGACGAAGCATTCCTCTCGTCACACTATCCAACACCGTAATTATCCTCACGCTGAGATCGTCGTCGTTTTCGGGAAGGGTGGGGCTGTAGACTCGGGCCTTGACATGGCCCCACAGAAAATAGTCCAGCGGGTTAAGATCCGGGGATCTTGCGGGCCAGTTCACCGTACCGCCCCGACCTATCCAGCGATTTTCGAACTCGGCGTCGAGGTGCTCCCTCACGATTCTCCCGAAATGGGCCGGAGCACCATCGTGTTGATACCACATATGATGCCGATATTGTACGGGGATGTCGTCAATGATATCCGGCAATTCCTCCTGGAGAAATTGCAGGTAATTCTCTTGCCCCAATCGCATCGGCAGTTCGCAGGCTGGTGTCTGTTGAATAAATATCATAGTAAGAAACGTCTCGAAAAGTGGTTTCGAAAGAAATTCTGCATGTATGAGTGGATTTTTTTTAATGTGCAGCACCCAGGGTCGGCGTTGAGAAACGTACTGGACCTTTTTTTATTTTATTTTTTTAGGAAAATGTAGCACCCAGGGACGTCGTCAAGACGCGTAGTGGGCTATAACATGTGATTCTTGTTTTTTTTTACAGAGAATGTACAGCTCCCAGGGACGTCATCAAGATGCGTACTGGGGCTCAACGTGTGTTTCTTTTCTTTTTTTTTCAACATCTACAGCTCCCAGGAACGTCCTTAAGACGCATGCTGGGCTATGTTTTATTTTCCGTGTGCGTGCGTGCGTTAAGTAGGGTTAAGTAAGAAGGGTTAAGGTAGTTCGGTCCCCTATTGTTTTGATTTTTGGTGTTTTTTTATATGGAAAATTCCAAGTTAACTCAAAAGTCTGAAAAATGCATACATATTCCGAAAAACGAAATAATCGTTTTCATGAAAAAAACATAGTTCACAGAAATAATTGTTAAATAATTTTTATGTTCATCAATTTTTTAATAACATTTTACAATTATTATTATGCAAAATCACTCTTTTTCGTGCCTTTAATGTTCATTAATTTTTTCAGTTTCTTAGACTATCGAGAAGTGCTCTCAATTCTCTCAATTTTCTCGAATTTATGCGAAATTGAACTATGCGACCGAACTACCTTTAGGGTTAAGTACTTACCAAGTGCGTTCCTATAATACCGCACCAGATGTTTAACGCGTAGCGCACTTGATGGCTCCGTACCCTAGTGGCGTGAGGGTTCTCGTCCTCGTATACATGCTCGTTATGGCAGATCCTCACGTCACTTTGATTAAAATTGCATTCGTCCGTGAATAAAATCCGGTTTATGAAATGTGGGTTTTCATTGTGTCGTCTAATGAGGAATCGGCAAAATTCGACACGCGTCTGCCGATCTCCAGCGCGGAGCTCTTGCACCACATATCGGTGGTACGGGTGGAGCCCGGTGCGTCGCGTGATTCTATTCACGGACATGTGGCTAATTCCGCATTGACGGGCAACGACGCGCGAACTTGTGCATGGATCTTGCTGGACGCATTCCAGCACATCTTCTTCGAAATCCACCATTTGATGCTCGTGTCCCCCGCCTTCCCCCCGGTGAGGAATAATGTCCCCTCTTTCCCGTAATCTTTGATCAGCTGCGAGAATAACGCGGTAGCCGGGGAAACGATTTCGATTCGGAAATAATTCTTGATATCGAGCAGCGGCACGACGCCCAACTCCATTCGCCCATGCCAAGCAATGCACCATGTCGATGTACTCCGCTACCGTATAATTCATCGCGCTTGACAATCCGGGACAGGCTGATGCCGTGACGATAGGCGAAAAAAGTTGAATCGCGAAAAAAAAGAAAAACGCGAAAAACCAACGATCGGGCAACACGCGCGGATGTACGCGCGAGCGTGGGGACATTGTTTCCACGAAAAAAGTATTTTCGAAGAAATAGGATAATCCATTGAACATGCACCTAAGGGTCTGATCTGACACCGGAATTCCGAGTCGAGAGAGGGCAAGGAGTCAAGGGTAGCTAACGTGGTCGCGCGAGACGCACCTGACGCGCTGTGACGCTCCAAGTGTGTGTGAAAACCACCAGACGCGAGGATTCATGACGTCATAGCGCGGGGGAAAACGATAATTAACATCGGGCTGGAGTCGTCATCATTATCGTCATCGTCACCGAGGCGCGATCGCGCGGTGTACAGGCGACGAGGCTGCTAGTGTCAGGGATTTTTCTGTATTCAGTGCCTTTTTTTTGCCTTCTGCGTAGAGCAAACTTTGTTTTCATGACGTTTTTTCCCCTTTTTGCCCCCCCCCCCCCCCCGGTCAAGTCACCGGTGACCGGCTGAGCGCAAACCGGCTTTTTTGGCGCGAGGACTTCGGGATGTAAATTACTTTAGAGCGGACGGGTGTTTTTTTTTGTAATAATTTTTGTTGAACGTGGTTTAAGGGATGTCGGATTTTTATGGGAATTGGTGAGTCGTGGCTACGGGTTCATGATTTTTTTTAATGAGATGGCAACTTTTGACCTGTGCTATCATTTTCAAGTTGCATATTCTACCCCCGAAAATACTGGGGTTAAAGCTTTATTATTTCATTTTCAAGAAAATAATTTAAAAAAAAATTTCGTCAGAAATCGTAGAGAAATCAGAGCTAAAAGTGACGTTTCAAAATATCGACGTTTGACCTGTGCCATCGGCCCCAAGACGCAATTTTCACCTCCCGAAAACACTGGTGACTGGATTGGCGCTGCGTGCGACTACTCGACAGGCTGCGGTGCTCCCTGGCCGACGCGGGACGAGGTCGACGGGCACCGGTTTGTCATCGCGGCCCCCGCGAACCGTAAACCAACCGATGACGAATTTGATTGACCGGCACGATTCTTCGCTCGTGTGAGGCGCGCGGCTGTTGCGCTTTGCCGCTAAAAAATGAACGCGCGAAAACTGCGTTTCGAGTGACGTCGCGATTGCCGCAAGTTCGACCCGCGACTCCGGCGTCGCGACGCGATTTCGTAATTGATGTCTTCGCGCGGGCTGACTGCCACGACCGGCAGATGAATAAAACAAACGCATCACGGAATTTTCGTGTTTTCGCTGCGTTTCCCGGAACTTCATTGATCGTCCGGTCGGGTGGTCAGCGATAAACAAAACTTCGTTAGTCATACCTCGAATTTTTATTTCGTAAAATGGAAACTCCAATTCTTGACGAGTAAATTCCGTAATTTTTTGGCGAATTACCTTTCGAAATATTTGTGGTATCGAATATTCGACTTTTTAAATTTGCGCTGAAAACAACGAGCGAACGTGTCGTGCCCTCGTGATCCTATAGCAGTCCCGAAGCCGTGAGAGAAGCCGATCAACCGTGCGCCCGACCGAGCCCCCGACCTGTCGCCAATAATGCGACAACACCACCCGGAAAATCCACGAGCGGCAATTCTCTGCGTCCGCTCACGCCGGAGAACCGTATAAACTTTCTGCAACGCATAATGATGGACTCGATCAAAAGGTCGCACAAGAAGATCAAGGACATAAACAAACAATCGCTGTTCAATCCGAGGATCAATCACGACGATACGGAAGACGTGAGGAAGCGAGAACACGCGGAGAGCGAGGATACCGGGAGCGCGGAAGACAGTGAAGGCGCGGGGACGCCGGAAAACACGAATTCGAGTCGTTTTCTGCTCGCGCAGTACAGCTTGGTGAAGAAATCCCACAGGAAGGACAAACAGAAGAGAATGCTGACGGGTTCTATACAGAGAAAGAAGTTCATGAGCCGCGTGGGCGACGCGGCGTCGAATTCCGACGACGAGGCCCTGAACTGCAACGTTCTCTCGTCGAACACGGATCCGCGTTATCTCTCGCCGCCGCCAATTTCTCCCGACAACACTAAAAGGCGCAAAAGTGAATCCACCGATTTTTCGTCCGACAACAGCAGCGACGCGCATTATCAGACCTTCGAGCGTTTGCCGCTCAAAGAAGCTACCTTCGAAATGCGTATCGGAACGCTGTCGGGTACGAAGCTCGTGCAATCATCGCCCAACAAACGCAACAATTTGCTCGACGTCTCTTCGGTAAACGGCGTCTCGCAATCGTCCACGAATCCGGGCTCCATGTCCATGGAATACGAGAGCGCCGAGGAGGAGTTCAATATCTTCGCGCCCATCAAGAAGCGAAAACCGTTGGGCATCGTCGTGCCCACCGCTCGGAGAATCTGCGAGAACGACATGCCCGACGATCTGTCGCCGGAGAAGGCCAAGTCCATAGACGAGGATTCCGAAGAAAACAGCGCCTCGAGATGTTCCACGCCGACGACCGCCCAAAGCAAATCGAGGGACGACGGGACGGGAGCCCGACTGACGACTGACGATCGGAAACTGTAAAAATAAAAGAAAATTCTCAACAGCGGCGAGATCTGTCTCCTCGTTTTTCGTTTATTTCTGCTCAAAGTTGTATTGCTTATTTTTCGTCAATTTTATTTTTGGCCTCTTCGTATGGTGCGACACAAAAATTTGATAGTTGTCTGAAATTTCTCGCTGCCCACACGTACGCTGCAAAATATTAAGACGGTAAACAGATCTTTCGATATCTATTGGTGCTTAAGGCGAGGTGAAACATGTACCACGTGACACGAGAGTGCGAGAGAGATAGCTGCTGCGAGACGTGACCATTTGTCGAAGTTACCGACAATTCTTTCGGATGTGACTTGCTCATTTATTACTCCCAAATCGTAATCGGAATGCACGTTTCGTGTGCGATTTTTGATTATCTCGTGCTTGAATTAGTCGCTTTTCTCAGTTCTTATCGAAACACTGTTAAACGAATATCGAATTTTTCATTACAGATTCCTCTGCGGGTAATTGATGAGTAATTTTTTTTCGAAGATCAAAATTCTGACTAATTCATGCACGAGGTTCACATTACTGGCGTTTGTATTTCAGTTTTCGCTTCGATCTGTTCATAATTCCTGAAAAAACGGCACTTTCGGACTTTTGAGGAGCAAAGTCGATATTTCGCATTTCCTTAATACGGTGCCAGTTATTAAACGATGGTAAATTCGTTACTTTCAACGGCATCGTACGCTTTTCTCGGGATTCGTGACAGTGTTCCCCGACCAGTTGGCGACATGCCGACCAAATTGTCTTCACCGACAATCAGCCGCATCAAACGGCACGCCAGTTTACCCGACCTTTCGCGACACAGGCGTGTCCAGCGCTCAATATCTGCTTCTTTTAAGTAAATTTTGCTTCCAGGCAATAACTCGATCTGAAAATGACCGTGATTGTTACAATATGATAATAACTGTACCTGTTACGGACTGGCCATTTTCCCGTACATTTATTATTAATTTATATTTTATATTGGAAAATTCGCTCGAATGTCCGCGAATATTAATTCGTAGTAACTCGTCGCGGGACGATGGCGCATTTTTGTAATAAAGTCAGCACCTTCAGTGCATTGACCATTTCTGTCCGAGCTCGGCGACCGAGCAAGATCATTGCTGTCAGCAAATACTGAAATCACGCCATCGCCCCCACCCGGTGCATCAGAGTTTACCTGGCGCATCGGATCGCCCAAATCACTTACTCTTTGATCATGTCTTGAACCGTTAATATCTAATAATAATTCTGTAGTATTAAGTTGATTTAATTGATTTAGTTTATATTCAGATCGTCGAACCGTTAATTATTATTCTTGCGTAGTGTTTTAAGTGCCGTGTTTTAAGTGTAAGTTATTCCTCGTAAGTTCGTTTGTAAGTAATTATCTTTGTTTCTTTGTTTTATTCGCATTTCATTATTTGGTCTGATTTATTATTGATTTTAATTGTGTTTCATAATTATTTCAATTAAATAAATATAATCAGTTTCAATAAACGTCCGTTTCAACGGTTTATGTGTATCGATGCCACCCACAATTTAAGTCGATCCGTAACAGTACCCAAATTACTGGTAATCTGAATGTTGCTATTGAGGCAGTAACAATTGTTTGTAATTTCCGATATACAAACCTTTGTGGGGTCTGAGCGCAGCGCCGTTTCCAAAATCCCTACGTTGCTTAAGAGAGCAACGTCGAGAGCAGCGTCGGAAGAAGCGACGGAAGCAGCGTCGAGAGAAGCGTCAGACGACGCCGACGCACCACCTCGACGCGGTCGGGTGCGCGTGGATCGAGCTCTAGATAGCGCGGCGGCAGCGCGACGATCGAGGATCGATGCCGAAACGACGAATGGTGTAGTAGTGGGACGAACGGGCGGCGACCGGACAATCGAAGAATCATCGAGAGCATCAATGCGAGCAGCGTCGAAGGTAGTGTTGGGGGAAGCGACGGCAGCGGCGTCAGAGGCGCGTGAACCACGTCGACGCGATCGAGCGCGCGTGGTTTTAACTTCCGCAGGTGATGTCGGATCGGCAGCAGCGTTGGGAGAGACGGTAGGAGCAGTGTCAGGAGACGCGACCGAATCAGTGACGGGAGCAGCGTCATAAGCATCAGAGGCCAGTAATATTCGTTTTCTTTTGCTCGTATATAGCGTCCCATCCGTTGTCACATACAGTGAGTTCAAGTAATTCTTGTTTTCTGAAAAGTGACATTCATAGGGGAGACCGGGGACGAAATGTTAGCGAAAACCGAGCGTGAGACTCCTCGAGTCCATGTCCAAAAGGGACAAAAATAAAAAATAAAAACGGGGAAAAAACGCCGTGTCGCGATCGCGCTTCACTCGTGACTCCGTCCGCGGAATCGAGTCCAGTGCAAATAAAACCGAGCGAACACGTAGAACATTTGTCCGTGCCCGGCTCGAGCAAATATCTTTATAATATTTTCATAATATTGTTCGCTTTGCTCGGTGTGGTAATGGATGTATTATAAAATCCCCAATTTCACACCTTGTCCCTCTTTTAAAAAGTTCATGAGTAACGGAAAGCATTGTTAGCAAACTGTTAGAGCTGTGATTGGTTGCCAGGAAAGTCCGTTTCAGTTTTGTATTAAATTTGAAAAATTTGATAAGAGGACAGGCGGGTAGTACCCGTAACTTTTTAAAGCTTTATTGAGAGCGCAGCAGCGCAAAATTGATTAACCTATTATAGGTGATATTTTGAAATAAAAATTTCCGAGGTCGATTTTGGCGATTTTCGGTCCGGAGCCGGATCTACGGTTTCTGACAGAAAGATCGTAGCCAAAAAAATATTTTTTTTCAAAATTGATTAAAAAATGTTAGTAACCAGTGTTTTCGGGGATAGAATATGCGACTTGAGAACGATCGTATAGGTTCGTATTGTAAGGTATAATTACTCACGACTTCTTCGCAGTACTTTTGCTGCATAATATTCTTGCCCATCCATCGTAGCAAGCGTTTGTCCGTCGTTTTCGCTCTTTATTTTCTTAGAACTGAGGACGCTTGTGGTCGAATCTTCCCAGAAAACGAGAAAATACATCGCTCTGGTCCTCTGATCGTTACAAGTCTTGATGACGTATAAAAACATATGTGACAGCCGAAAAAAATAAAGCAATCGAGCCGCGCAGTCGGTTGCTCGTTTTACGCTCGCACGAGAAAAGATCGACGAGACAAAAGAAGTCGGTTTCGATAGGACTTGATGTCTGAGATAAAATTTTGATTCTGAAATAAAATTTATTAGAGCGTTTTCCTCACCAGGTTCTCCCTGCAGAATCTCTGAATGAGGAATTCATCGTGAAAAAAGAAAAGTTGTAATTTGTTATTGTTGTTTAGAGATGCGGCGGGGAGAACCTTGTGAGGAGAATTCCCTGATAAATTCAAATAATTTTATAATATTGCATTTTGTCATACTGATCAAACTGATTGACTCTTCAAAATTGTGATTTTTCGCGTTTCAATAGAGCCGTCGGTATCGACTTTGGTGAGATATATCCTATCCACGGAAGCAAATAAAATGTATAAAAGTTTTTGTGGGTACAAAGTTCACTTTGAATTTTCACATATTTTCCCAGTAAAAACACAAATTTCAAAGTGAATTAAAAAATCTGGAAAAATTCATCCGTATTCGGAAAAACGAACGGATCGTTTTCATAAAAAAAAACAATTTGGGTCATCGATAAATTTGTTAAACAATGTCTTTTTCATCAATTTCTTAATAACATTTTCGAATTATTATTATGCAAACGTATTTTTTCAGATTTTTATACCATCCAGAACTTTTTGCCATTCTGTCTAATTTTTCTTCAATGCGTCAAAAATTTATCGCGTGTGCATTTACGATAGGTGTTATTTATTCTCGAAATTTGACATTTATTAAATAACCGTTGCAGTCGAACGGATAATTATAAGAAATTTTTCTCAATTAGAAAAACAAGAGTGCAATTTCATTCCATTTTAACTTCTACGAAATAAAAAAAATTGTCACCGGACCAACCGATTGATTCAAACGTTTGCATCAAAACGACATTTGAGGTTTTACACTCCGCATTGGATCCAGAGCAGTTTTTTTCAGCAAGCGCAGAGTGTAAAATCTCGAAATATGATTTTGATCCACCCGGTTGACCTAATCGGTTGGATCGGTGACCAAAAACAACCTTTCAGAAATTTATAGAAAAATTAATCTCGTATGAATTTACGATACGTGTTATTTATTCTCGAAATTTGACATTCATTAAATAATCATTGCAGCCGAACGAATAATTATAAGAATTTTATTTTTATTAGAAAAAGAAGAGTGCAATTTCATTCCATCTTAACTACTACGAAATAAAAAAAATTGTCACCGGAGCAACCGATTGATTCAACCGTTTGCATCAAAACGAAATTTGAGGTTTTACACTCCATACTTGATCCAAAGCAGTCTTTTTCGGAGCAAGCGCAGAGTGTAAAATCTCGAAATTTGACTTTGCTCCAACCGGTTGACCCGATCGGTTGGACCGGTGAACAAAAAAACCTTTTCTGCGATACCAAGAAAACGATAGAACTTACCTCGATTACGCAAATATTCGTTATCGCGGGCAAGTTTCCATTTTCGCTCGACTTTGCACTTTGACGTTTCGATATCATCGTCCTCGCCCTTCGCTGTCCCGAATTTCTCGGACAACGCCGACCGATTTTCGAAAAGGCGTCAACCGTGTTTGTCCTGTCGCGTTGCATCGCGGCAGAACAAACACGGAATTATTCCAAACTTAGAAATTATTAGACAAACTCGTACAGTGCTATTAATGAATAGCACTGTACGAGTGGATTTTTTTTTATATGTGCAGCACCCAGGGTCGGCGTTAAGAAACGTACTGGACCGTACTTGTTATTTCCCGTTTGCGTGCGTGCGTTAAGTAGGGTTACGTAAGAAGGGTTAAGGTAGTTCGGTTGCCTATTGTTTCGATTTTTGTTTTTTTTTAATGGAAAATTCAAAGTTAACTCCACAGTCTGAAAAATTCATACATATTCCGAAAAACGAAATAATCATTTTCATTAAAAAAAGACATAGTTCACAGAAATATTTGTTAAATAATTTTTCTTTTCATTAATTTTTTAATAACATTTTACAATTATTATTATGCAGAATTACTCTTTTTCGTGCCTTTGTAATGAGATACTCTTTCGTGATGAGCTGAGAGGATATCGCGGTAGCCGGGGAAACGATCTCGATTTGGGAATAAAACTTTCGATATCGAGCAGCGGCACGACGCCCAACTCCATTCGCCCACGCCAAGCAATGGATCATATCTACATACGTTGCTGCTATTGCTCCTGCTGTTTACAGTGCCTGCGGACGAAGGTGAGACCAAGGTGAGAGCAAGGGGAGAGAAAGGTGAGAGGAAGGGGAGAGCAAGGTGAGTGTAGGGAGAAAACGAGGTGAGATTAATGACAGAAGAAGGGGAGAGAGAGTAAGGGGAATCAAGGTGATACACGGTGATAGCGAAATGAGCTGAACAACTTTGAACAATGAGTTGAACAATTTTGTTAATAATCTTGTTTATGAAAAAAAAAATTAAGGAACAATTTTATTTAATGAAAAAATTGTTAACAAACAATTTTTTAATAACTTAGTATTTGTTACAAAAAAAGTCATAACTTAAAAAAATGTTAACAAACAACTTTTTTAAGAACTTGGTTTATTAAAAATTGTTAACAAACAATTTACGTTTGTTAACTCTTTTTGACATTATTAACGATTATGAAACGTTTACCCGATGGTTTCATTTATCGCAGTCTCCATAATCCGATCGTCTGTCCACGACGACCGTCGTTACTGTGACTACTGCCGTGCCTCCGCGCGCTGAGCGCGGCCAAGTCTGCGGCGGCTGATATGCTGACGCGGCTGATAGGCAGATATAGCGGACGGAGCGCCGGCTGCGGCCATTCTCGTTAGTTCACATTGGTTCGACTTGCAACGCTTGTAACTTGATCAATTTTGACCGGACGACATTTTACCCCAATGATTTTTACTCAGCTCGTCATTATCTACCTAGGTTCCACGGTTGATACAATAGTTGAGTTACACCCTATATATACTTGTTGTTTTCAGATTTTCATCTCTAAAATTTCATTTAAAAAAAAGCATTCAGAGCCATTCGACGTGCTCGCCGCAACTCGAGCCTCGGCGCCAGCACGTCGACTGGCTCGCCCGGGCATTGAAACGGTGCCTAGCCATGCGGCTATGGTACACTTTTTTCAGTGTTTCGAACACTTGACAAACAAAGATTTTTGTTGCTGTTATATCGACTTGAAAGAGTAATGTTTGCCGAAATTTTTGTTCTGACATTTTCTGTAATAGCGATTTTTAGCAGTCTCGAATTATTTTCATAAAAATGTTCATGTTTCGTTTTTTATTACAGTTTCGGAACGTAATTGAACCGCGTATCGAAATACCGCAATGGACCCCGGAGCACGTTGCTACATTTTTCAACGATGCACTGGAGCTGTCGCTGGAATCCATCGACGACAGTCGATTGTACGAGAAGTGTAAGATTTCCGTACTAGATCAACACCGAGGTGGACAACAAAAGCGTAAGCAACAAAACGCAATCGGCCGTCTAATATTTCAAGGTCTGAACGAAACGGATGGCTTCAGAAATGAAGCCGAAGCCGAACGCAGCCTTGGAGTTGATCGACGGTCTGTTGTATCGTTCATGGAACGTTTCTTTGTGCATGCTTCCCAGACAAATTCGACATTTTTGTATGTGTACAATTGCGAAGTGCCGCCGCAGGGCATAATAATCTGTTTGAACGGCATCAGCGGTCACTTGGATCCAGAAAATAATTCTAGAGTCGAAGAGATGGCTGGAATCAATTCCAGCATGTTCAACATTGGCAGCGCAGGAAGTTTCACTGAATTACATGTGGAAGACAGCCTCGCTGACAGCGTGAACCTTCTTCACGCCGGCAAGGAAAAGATCTGGATGATCGTTGACCGTGAAGACTACGCGCGCACCAATGACATCGTTGTACAGAAGTTAAAAGATTCTCAACGTGGCGGCCGTGACGGTGATGATAGCGAGAAGTCAGACATTTGTCTGCTGCGCTGCAGCACAAAAATTGGGTTTTGACTCCTCGACTTCTGGACGAACACAAAGTACGGTATGAATTCGTGGTAAAAAAACCTGGCGATCTACTGTATGTTCGGTACGGAATCCTTCATCAAGTCGTCAATGTGGGCATGAATGTTGCCGAAGCTATAAACGTCGGAAGCGATGGCTGGAACTTCAGCAACGAACTGAAAGCTCTGTGTCCGTGCGATGCGTGTCAGTTGGTACATGCCGCAACGAATACGGACGTGGACATGTGCGTAAAGGTCGGCAAGCCGAAAGCACGAAAACATCAATGCACCACATGTGACAGAATCTTCGGAACAAAGCACTTGTTGGACAAACACCGAAAAGATGACCACAGTGCGAAGCATGTGTGTGGAACTTGCGATAAGCAATTCCAACATTCGCAAAGTCTGAATCGACACGAACGATCGATTCATTCTACCGGTGACGAAAACAAGATGCGATGTACCCAATGCGCTGTCTGCAAGAAGCGAGTGGAAGATATCGCAGCAGAGAAAGACACCATACGCTTGTAAAATGCTCTGGGTGCAAGGCGAATTTCACCCGGCATGACCTTGTTGCACACGAGAAAACGTGCGTGAAATTCGCGTGTGCTGATTGCAGTCGTGATTTCAAATCTCGCCACACATTGTCAAACCACCGCAGATACTGTGGTAAGAAGCAGGGAACGGCGGTTGCCAAAACAAAAAAGTCGATCCCTGAAATGTGTTCAGGCAAGCGTCGGGTGTAAGGCACGACGATAATCTGGTCGTTTCGAAATTTCGAAAAATGTCGTGTACATGCGATTTTTCGAATTTTTTCGAATTTTTTCATTGGTTATGTCAACGGAAGTGTGCTGATCTTGATAAGCTGCAAGTCAGAGTCGCAATCGTCTTGTGGCGTAGTGCTATTTTTCTGGAATACTCAACTGAATATGAATACGGTAACTTGACATAGCTCACTTCTCCGTGCCACTTGTCGTGGCAAATCGTAGAATTTAGCCGTGGTGAATTTGTGGTAAAATCAGTTTTTGGGTTTACAGTCGTATGTACCAAGATGGGTCTGTTTTCAGTTGAGGTCTTCATAAATGAGGCACTACGCTCTGTCAAAACGAGTCATGATTCTACAAGCAGCTGGTCGAACAGAGTCATCTGAAGACATTGCTGTGATTAGTACAAGTCTAAGTACGAGAGATAATAGGTATCTCAATAGAAGTGTGCTGACATCGACGAGCAACAAGTCAAAGCCACAATCGTCATTTGAAATGTGGATTGATTGCGACAAGTAGCGAGTCGAAAACAGAGTCATCTAACGAGATGTGCATTATTCTACGAGCAGTTGTGACAGACCGTAACATTCAAAAGCAATGCTTGTTTTTAGAAAAACAATTAAAACAATGGCTCGCCATTATACAAATTGGTGCTGCTTGAGATTTGCTTGTTTTTTTTAAGGTATCCTGAACTTTCCTTTTGTGATTTTCATAACTGCGAGGCGACTAGAGACAAGACCAAAATATTGGAGACCATGAATCAAATCTCGGAATTTCACAGCTTGACTGTCATTTTATTCGATATTGAAAGATTTGTTCTTGTTCTTGAATTTGACAGGCGGATTTGTTGTCGCAAGGTCTTGAATCTCGCGATTCACGCTTCAAATATTTCACTTGAAAGCTGGATATTGTTTTTTTTTTCACTTTGTATGTAGGGGTCCGCTCACGTTTGAGAATGACGTTTTCATACTTTGCGTTGATTTTGATGTAGACCTTGTGTGCTGTGTAAAATAGCCTATATTGTTACGTGTGTATGGCATTTACGATAGGTCTCTTCGGCCCACCCTAGTAATTATGAGATATTCCACCTGGTTTTTTTCTGCGATTTACAAAACTGTAAAAAGCACTGACATTTGATTTATTTTTTACCCATAATGTTTTAGAATTTGTTCATTTTTTTGCTAATATATTTAGACTAGAAAAAATCGGAAAAAATTCTAAAAATCATGAGCTGCATACAAAAATCGTCTTACAGATGGCTATCGTAATGTAACTTTTTTCTCATATTTTCTATTTCTTTTGGTTGAAAGAAGCCCGAAAAAATAGATCGATTCGCCGGACAATTTCAACTCGGTTATCAAAAATGTTTATTTTCGAAAAAAGGTTTCCCAGCATTTTTTATATAAAAAAGGTATCGTTCGGTAATTTGTTTTTAACAATAGCAGTTAATTAAAAACGTGCAATAAAATGAACATAAAAAATAAGTGTCATTAGAGGTCAACCATATAAAAAATTGCGGACCTGATGGGTCTGACTCAAAGGTCTGATCTCAGGTAGAAACCAGGTGGAAGGAACCATATACATAAAATTACCCTATGGACCTGAAAGTCACACTGATGTTGTTCTCATTTTCCTAAAAGGTATTCCACAGAAATTTTGAAAGTTATGTAGACGTCATTCTTGGCCCTGGGATGGTATTGCAGGCCTATACGTGAAGGAGTGCACGGAAGACCTGCAGCGTCTTTTACTTCAAAATTGAAAGTGCACGAAATCTGTAATATTTCCCTTGATAGGGCATTCTTGATCTAATGAGCCAAATTTCCAGCTCGCTCAGTTGTACCCTACAGATGCTCCGAAGTAGTAACCCGTGAAAAACAGTCCTAGTATTTTCGAAATAAATCACTTTCATATAACATTGAATTAGTTTTCCTACTCAATGGTATTGTTACGTCCCGTGACTTTTCGGGACTACACGTTTTAACTGAAAAATCAATTACGGTAATATATCCTTTTTTATATGGAATAAATAAGGCAAAGAGGAGAGAGTGTGAGTAGCGACCGTAGGTGGACACACATACACGCGTCACCCATATATATGAGGTGCGTCGTGTGGCACCGGAGATCGCAAGTATAACGAGTCGGGCGTGCATCGGTGAATCTTATTATATCGAATGGGTCAGGTATTGTCCCGACCGAGTAACCGAAAGACAGTGCGTTCCAGTGACTCTTCGCGGGGATTCGCGATGCGTCTACCGAGTGACCAAAAATGTGTGAATCATATCATTTTCGTAATCTCCACTCATTTTCGTACTCCACTGACCTAAACGGATTATATTTGTGGTGCCTTTCCTTATGTTGCCGTGATTTGTGAATTAATGGTGAATTAGTGGGGAAACAGTTGTAGAAAAAATAATAAATTAATTGAGTTTGTTTATGAATTAAAAATCTACGGGTCAAGTCGAGACAGTTAGGTAAAGAAAAACATTAGAAAAACAAATAAGTAAACAGAAGATAACAAAAAAATATGAATATTGTATGAATATTAAATCATAATTATCTAAATGTTAAACACCCGGTAAATGGTAATATCGATTTTGAAACCGAAGAGAGAAATAACGAAGTGTGACTTATCGTCGGTCGTGTGAAACAACACACCATCCAGTGCAGAAAAATTCCAATCCACGACGCAGAAACACCACCCAAGACGATTGGACGACAAAGGAAATTGACGCACCTAGCAACAACCCCTCCAGTCCAAAGAGGAGAAATGATGACCACACCACCGACACTATTGGAGAATAAGGAGAAGACTGGAATAAGCGTGGGGAACATCGTCACCGAATCACACGACTTCCACTCCGCGATCGTTTTAATTTATCGATAAATATTGTGAAACTATTGTTATAAAAATCGAGGGTAAAATAGGGATAAATTCCATCAACAAGGTGTTTTTTTTATTAAATGTAATCATGAGTAAATAATTAAGCTATTGATAAATAATTATATAAACAATTAAAATTTGGGAGTTCGTTCAAGTAAATAATAGGAGTGACATATAATTCATTAACAGAAACAAGATAAATTACTATCAATGATAATAATAATTTAATAAATAAGAAATTAGCGTAGAGTGAGCGCGATGAGAGTAGCCCGCTAGGTATGAGGCGTGAGGGGACGGTAGGCGCAACGCACCGTTCGACAGCTATAGTAAGAATCCGATAAGAGTAGCCGTCAGGTATGAAGCGTGAGGGGACGGTAAGACGCGTAACGCACCGCTCGACCGTCACCCCTTCCTCAAGACGACAGCGGGGAATAGCGAGGAGCTTATTTAATGAGCCGCAAAAGCCGACGGAGCTCATTAATATTCCGGACCCGAATCAGATCATTTTTGTCATCGAAATATCCGACAGATTGACTTAGGAAAAAAGTTGTGAATTTGTGAATTTAAGATCGTTAAAACTTTTCAACATTAGAAATTGTAAATCATCGGTATTTAAAATAATAGTTCGGACTTTATATCGAAAATCCCATTTGTCTTCGATGTTGTGACTGAAACTACGTATTTGTTGTATAAATCCGAAAGAACCACACCATCGCCCTTCCTTGTCATCGGAAAATTCTATTCATCTGATATTCGAACGGAGAGCCAGAGGGTTATCGCCAGTGTTGGATCATTGGGATCGTTCTGATTCTCACCTTCTCATTCAACTTGTTCTTCACCAATCACACGGTTTCACCCCACATTCGCCCGTTTTCATCACACGGATAAGTTTTTGGTTTCATTCATTTTTATCTTTATTTTTGTGATTTAATGTAAAGTCAGAATTACTTTTTCAAGTTCCTTCCCGAGCTTTTGCCCGAAAGGGTAGGCTCTAAACGGAACACCTCCGCGTTTTGCCGAGTCACATTGATACCACAGAGCAATAGGGGGAGATTTTCTTCCCTTTGCCTTTTATCGTTTGTGTCTCAAAAATAGCAATTCGCGACGTAACAGTATAGTAGTACTGACCGATGTTTGGGGGAAACAAATCCAAGTAAAGTGACAAGGCTTGGTACTCATTTTTTTAAGTCATGCATACAAATTCCATCTTTTCGTACCTGTTCAGCGTGACAGAGATGGTGATTTCGAAAGTTGGAATGAGAACAAAAGACTATGCCGGGCTGCGAATGAGTCAAATCACACGAGTTACTACCAAACACTCGTTTTTACATCTAGCTCCTTTTGCTTCCTCATAAATAAAGATTTGTTTTCATGAACAATTTTGTTTTCAAAATTTCCATGGCAGAACACTCAGAATGGTCCAAAATACTGAGAAAAGTGGTTTAGAAAAAATGTCTGTGTGTTTGCAGGCCTTCGCAAATTCAACTGCCTTACACTGAGTAACCGTTTGAAAGATCGAGCTCAAATTTATCACACAAGTTGAGTCGTTGCCTCTCTTCGAATGTTCAGATTTTTGCAAAACTATAGGCAGTTATTTTGATTTTGTTATTTTTAGTTTCTCGAAAAAAGGGCGTGCTCGCTCTAACTTTCGTAAAAATTTGACGAAAGCTAAATAATTCTGTATAAATGAAGATACAGTCCATGTTGTATCATATTGAATTTCGATGAAATCGGTAAAGCGGTTCGGATTTTATAGAATTTTGAATTTACGAAAAAAATCAATTTTTTTCTAAATCACGACGAATCTCACCAAATAAACTGAAATGTTCTACAGACGAAAAATAACACATAGAGCACCTACGCACTAAATTTGATAATGATTGATAAAGCAGTTCAGATTTTACGGATTTTTTTTCGCATTTTCGACCCATGGCTTCTTTCGGGGATGAAAAGGGGGTTTTAGCAGGTTTGTTATAAGAATATATCACTCGCACGGAAAAGTGGTCTCCCAACGAAAGCTGTGACGGTTGGCCGTACAAGTCGATAATACGCGTTGTTTACTTCAGAGCTGCCGTCGACAGTCCATTTTTGTGAACTACTCTTCAGTACAGGCATAGCATACTACTTTTTGTAACACACGTAGTAAAAACGTGCAAAAATTCAACTAGTGTGATTTCCACATGTGCAGTATTTTTGTCTCATGACTCACAAGAAAAGTGCTACGTTCACGCTCTTTAGACGCGAAAAGGGAGCTTTCTGTGCGTGTATTGCAAAAATGCTATTGTTTACTTTTCTTGGCGAAATGTCAACGTTATAATCAATACAACTTTGATTTTCATGTTATAGAAAACTACAAGGTAAAGTCAGAAAGTGAAGCATTCCGTAAAAATTAGAAAATCAGTGGGACTTTAGATAAACTACAAAGTAATGACGAAATATGGGTCAGAACTGAGCAGGTTGAAAAGATGTAACCTTAAGTTGGCGGGACGCTGATGTCCTGGATTTAGCCACGTCCCCGAAAACGTATGAAGAGAAAAAAAATGGCGATTTACACTGATGATGTCCCGCCCACTTGATCCTTCTCCTCAAATTACATTTGCAGGTTCTTCTTGATTAATTAATTGTTTCCGCCGCGTGCCAATAACATCGGACTGCTTCCGGTCGCCAGGTGTTTTAACCAATAAATAAACACCAAGGTTTGATGATAAAAAACAAATAACTGTTGTTTATTAATCTTCACGTACACCAATTAATTTGATAACTTGATTCGATAATTAATTCGCTTGTCATTAGAGTACTGGATTTGACACTCTCGTAGTCGCACGGGTTTCGTATTACGCGTAATAATTCTCGCGGTCGAATATCGCGGATTTCGTAGCTGCGAAGCGATCTTATTTCCGAGCGGAGAACCCCTGGAGCTTGCGGCAGGGCGTGCGCGCGGCTGGTATCGGGAGCGAAGTGAACCCCGAGGCTCCGCGCTCCGCGCCTTATATACCCATTAATGACCCCCTTCTCCATTGTTGTTATCTCCTTAACTAACAATGGGATTTTTATGATTTTTTAACACAAAATAGGTTTTCAGTCGGAAAGCTAAATTTTAGCGTTTTTTCTTAATTATTTAAATAGAACAAAAACTTTTTTTGTTAACAGAAAATTTATAATAAATTTTTTTTTATATCATTCATTTCGTTATTCTGTTTTGATTCACAAATCTTTGTAACGGAATTTTTGTTTTTGCCAAAGTTTTTGTTTAAACAAATGAAATTGTTTAATTTTTTATTTAATTATTTCGAAATGTTATTTAAACAATTTGTGCAAATTTTTATTTGATTTTACACGTAGACAAAAAAGTTTTTGTTTAAACAAATTAAGGTGCCCAATGAAGGGTACCGATTTTTCTAGTTATTTAATAAGAATTTTTGAGCCGGTTATTACAGCTCTTCTACATATTGATACGTCCGCAGAATTATTTCCAGTGTGTTATCAGCTTTCCAATGAAATGAAACAATTTTTACAGGTAAGTAATACTAGGTAGGTAAGTGGCAACGTCCCGGCCAGTCAGGTAATTTCTATCTTAGCTATTATTATATTTTTTCCCGACTACGCTAAAAAGACCACATTCCAGACCTGCAACTCGGGTGGAAAGTGGTCGATTCTTGACCGACGGGACGAAAAGATGCGCAGAGGGAAGAAAAGTTGCGCAGCGGGAAGAAAAGTTGTGCAGCGGGCAGAATAGTACATTACGTTACAAGGGAGGAAAGTGCAGCTTTTCACCGAGTGCGAAGTTTGATGCCCGAGCGAAGCGAGGGCAGAAATTCACACGAGGTGAAAAGTTGCACTCCTCCCATGTAACGTACTATACTTTTCTCCCGATTTCGCTAAAAAATAACCACATTTCGTGTGTGCAACGCGGACGGAAAATAACCTCATTTTTGACAAGTGACGACACGCATGCGTAGTACGCTTTCTATTACTCCCGCGCGGGCAGGAATGAGCTGATTACCTCCCTAGGGAGGTAATGAAAGCGGACTGCGCATGCGTAAGTCACGCGTCAAAAATGAGGGATTTTCCGCCCGCGTTGCGGACACGAAATGGGGTTATTTTAGCGGAGTCGGGAGAGAAAGTACTTTCCTGCCCTCTGCGCAGCATTTTTCGGACCGCTGCAGCTTCTTTTCTTCCCACTGCGCAACTCGTCCTACCGGTACTGTACTGTTCGTCTCGCTGTTGCAGAGCGAAACGAAATACGATTATTTGATATTTTTGTAAACCGCGCGTTCGCCGGCATGGTTCTTTTTGTTATTGCTCGTTGTCGAGCTCTATAGTTGGCACTCATGCTGCCTACTCGACCGATGCAGTTAACCTAGTAGGCAGGGAGAGCGGCACCTGTTCGCTCGAGAGCCACGAGAGTTGTTCGACAAATTTCGATTAAAAATCTAAGCTGTACGTGAGACGCGCGTGAAATCGGCCATCGGCGTCGGAGAAACGAAAAGAATAAAACCGTGCGTCCGTGTTTCGAGTGCGAGAATGAACGATTTAAGTGCAGGAGGTGAGATCCTGGGTACGCCTCCAGAGCTAGGGGAAGCCGCTGAGAAACTCCGCGGCGATTTGCTTCCTCCGAAATCCCGAGAGAAATATCAAAGTGTTTACGACACTTTCATCAAATGGAAAACGGAAAAGAAAGCCAGTCGTATTACCGAGAACGTGATGTTGGCATATTTCAGTGAGCTTTCCCAAAAATACAAGGCTTCGACGCTTTGGTCGATTTATTCGATGCTACGCAGCACGATAGTTCTCAACGACCAAGTTAACCTCGAAAGTTTCAAGCAATTAAATGATGCCTTCTTGAAACGCAAATCGGACGGTTTTAAATCGAAGAAGTCAAAAGTTTTCTCTGCGGAGGACATGAAAAAGTTCTTGGACACGGCTCCGGATAATGAGTATTTGGCAACGAAGGTAAGCATAACCTCTAAATTCTCAAATTCTAAATCTAAATTCAAAATATTTACAAGTCAATTCCATTTACAAATTTTCCACATATTTACAAATTACTTCTATTTACAAATATAATGTGTTATTTACAAATCTATTAATTTTTTTTATTTATTTACAAATTATCAGGTCGCACTGATCTTTGGTATCTGCGGAGCGTGCCGTGGTGCTGAGCTGACAAACATCACTGTCGACGATATCCGAAAGACCGAGGACGTGATGGTTGTCAAGCTGAGAGACACCAAGAACAAAACTTCTAGAAACTTCACCGTGGAAGGAGAGTTTTTGAAGACAGTTGCTGATTACCAAGCTTTGCGCCCTCAGAAGACAATTGGCAATCGCTTCTTCATAAATTATCAGAAAGGACGCTGCACTAAACAAGTGATGGGCAAAAACAAAATTGGAAAAATGCCAAAGGACATTGCGGAGTTCCTGAACCTGCCAAATCCGGATCAGTACACAGGCCACTCATTCCGACGCTCCTCAGCAACCCTTTGCGCTGATAAAGGTATATTAAAAATTATGATTTATACCGAAGGTAAATTTAAAAGAATAATAATCTGTCTCTGATAGCCTCCAGTTCATAAATATTTTCCTCTTTTTTACTTCTCATGCAGGTGCTGACATAACAGAGATAAAAAGGCTCGGAGGGTGGAAATCTACTACGGTTGCTGAGGGATATATCGAAGAATCAGTGGGATATAAACGAAAAACTGGTCAACAAATTTCCAACGCCATCTCAATGGCCTCTTCATCCTTCGAATCCCCGTCGTTCGAACGATCGCCGAAACGTCAAAAAATAGCCGAAAAAGAAAACTGTGAAGTGTCAACATCCGAGGAAATGGAGTTTGAATCGTCGCTCAATTTAAAAAGAGACTCGGTTATAGTAAACATTAGAAATTGTGTCACGTGCCGTGTCTGAGTAATAAAATTTTCATTTAATGCTAATTCAATATTTTCAAGATTTTCAATTCAATATTTTAATAAAAATTATTAGATTGTTGAAACGCCGGATGAGCATTATTCATTCATTTACTTCATTAATAGTGCGCATCCGGTATACTCCAAGAATCTGGAAAGCAGTTCCTTATCGCACTGCGGGCTCAGGTAGCACGTCTTGGCCATGTGAGACAAGCTCTCGGGCTTTTCTCACGCAAAATAGGCTGACGATACTGACCATGCCGAATTCTTTCCCTCTTCATCACCAGATTTCTCGTCATAATGTTAGACGAAAAACCAGGGATCAAATCAGTCTCCAGGTACACGCCAGGACGGACAGTTCGGTCTGGAGTAAACTCCTTGAATTTGCCTTCACGCGGCGACAGTAAATTCCTCTTAAGTATCGACTCATGCCAGTGATTCGCCGTGAATAAGACGAAGGCACTGTGTTCGAGATTTGAAGTTGTTCGCGTAGTGATTTAAGTCAACTCAAGTTTTCTTTTTATAATAATTATTAATTAAAGCTCGCCACGAACAATTGACGTGTAAGTTAAGATAAATATAAGATCAAAAGTGAGAAGAAAAGCGTTGGAAAAGATCAAGCAGCAAATATTGAGATACGGCAGCGCGAACGCCCTTGCCGCAGGAATCCGCTGACAGGGCGTTGATAGCGAGGCACCGAGCGCCTTGACCGACTGTAAGAGTGAGTAGAATGTGTGTGGAAGAATGACAATTCGATACCATCTTTGTGAGTGTGTTTGCGAGGCAATGGAGCGTTGGCCTTTAAGGTCACTTTAAAAAGTAATATTTCGTTTACTTAAAATTTAAGATCTATAGATTTTAATATTATCATTTTTCCGAATATTACTGACTTGAGTTGTAACAATATATTCTGACGGTTCAAAGAGAACTTCCAGTTCTTTTTATTTATAGTTTACCTGCTTCGAATTTCCGCTATCATTTAGAAACCGAGCCCGTATGGGGCGGACGCCAGGAAACTTGCCCTAACAAAAAAAATTAATAATAAACCCGTGAAATAGATTCAAGGGGATAGCTTGCAGACGCGCAATTAACGCCCTTGCACGTCACAATTGTTCGAATCTGATGTTGAAATTCGGAAAGTAAATTTCTTTTAGCAAGTAAGGGAAATTAAAGCTGTTAACGAGTCTAATGTACATGAGTTAAATCATAAATATGCAGCCAAAGTAAATTTTCATAAAACATAAGCAATACGTAATAAGCAATAAGCAGAGTTAAATAAGTGTTACTTTCATAATAAATATAAATATATAAATATAAAATTGTTATTTCTATTAAAAAAATATAAATAAAAAATTGTCATTTTTATAAAAAATATATTTTCGTGCAATGGGGGGGGCTCCGCCCCCCCAAACCCCCACAGGGGCTTCGCCCCTGGACCCCACCGGGGCTTCGCCCCTGGACCACACCGGGGCTTCGCCCCTGGACCCCATTCGGGGTACTCGTTCGCTCTCCGGCGTTTAAGGTAATGTAAAACACTGAGCGCCAAAAATACTCGGGACAGCAATTTGTCGCGAATTATGAACGGATCGAAGTGTAAAATTGAAATACAAACGCTAGTAATGTGAATCTCGGGAGTGAATTAGGCAGAATTTTAATTTCCAAAAAAAAAAAATTCAGATGGATTTCACCGACCATTTTTTTTTCTCAAAATCAAAATTTTGACTAATTCATTCCCGAGATTCATATTACTGGCGCCTGTATTTCAATTTTCACTTCGATCCGTTCATAATTCGCGAGAAACCGTTGTTCCAAACTTTTGAGGTAAGCGTCGGTATTTCACATCACCTTAACGACAATTCTAGTGGGTGCGCCGTTGCAGGCCTGACAATATGATGTTTTTAAATATAGTCGGAAAAAAAGTTGCGTATGCTACTCGGGAGGAGCGTATTTTCACCTCGTGCTCGTGCTGCCCTCGCTTCGCTCGGGCAGCAAACCTCGCACTCGGTGAAAATCACGCACTTTCCTCCCTTGTAGCATAATGTACTATTTCAGGTTTGTATTAACTATCTTATCTCCCCGAAATATTAATATTTCTTTCTTTCTTTTTCAGGTATCCGCCCTTTTCTCCTGGTAGTGATGTGAAACGCCATTTTAGCGTTTCTGAATCATTACAAAGAAAATTACTCATAGTGTAGAGAATGTCTCATGTATTATATTCCTAGATTGTAGTAAGATTTACGGGCTACAATAAATAGGAGTATTGCATGCATGGAAAATAGTAGTGGCGTCTTAGTTCGGCTAGAACGCGCAAAATATGTGCCGCGGCCAGCTGCCCGTGGAGCTCACCGAAGTTGTGGGCCCGCCACTGTTCGTGGAACGCACGCCGCTGGCTGCCTGTGGAGTGCACCGCAACAGTGGCGCCATCAGCCGTTCGTCATGTGCACTGCGATGGCAGTAGTGCGGCTGGCTGCCCACAGAGCGCGCTGTAGAGAAATTCTAAGTCCCGCGCAAATTGGTCGGTAAAGTAGGTTTAGATTTTATAGTTCTAACTTGGCGGCGCTGGGGTCACGTCGAATTTGCAAATCGTCTCCAGCTGCCCCACTTAACTTCAAGATACGTCGGTTGAAATTTGCGACCCGTAAAAAATAATTTAGAGGTGCCTCAACGACGTTTTAGATTTTCCATTTGATTAACACGTAGATGAATGCGAGGCTTAACAAATGGACGTCAGGTTTCTCAGCGGCTCATTTCCCAGGGATCTCAACCGTCTTTCCTTTAAATATAGGTAATTTAGAAGAGAAAAAGTGCTGACACTCTTGGCGGTCGAAGTTATAGTTTCCGAGTTATGAATTTTTTAAAATCTTTCTCGCTTTTAAAAAACGATATTTAACGCGTTCAGCGTCAAACGAGTCTTTTCTTTCAAGATTTGCTGGCAAATATCTCCAAAAATACAAAATTTCGAAATTCAAAAATTCAAACATTTAAAAATTAAAAAATTCAGAAATTCAAACACACAAAAATTAAAAAATTCAAAAATTCAAAAATTCAAAAATTCAGAAGTTCAAAAATTCAAAAATTCAAAAAATTTAAAATTCAGGAGATCCAGGAAATCCAGATTGCGAATTATTTCAATATTACATATTCTTTAATATAAATTATTTGTATATGGTGACCATATACAAATAATTTGGAAATCTGGATTTCCTGAATTTTTTAATTTTTAATTTTGGAAATCCGAAATTTTGTATTTTTGGAGATATTTGCCAGCAAATCTTGAAAGAAATGACTCAGTTGACGCTGAACGCGTTAAATATCGTTTTTTAAAAGTGAGAAAGGTTTTAAAAAATGTATAACTCGGATACTGTAACTTCGACCGACAAGCTTGTCAGCACTTTTTCTCTTCTAAATTACCTATATTTAAAGGAAAAAAGGTTGAGATCCCTGGGAAATGAGCTGCTGAGAAACCTGACGTCCATTTGCTAGGCTTCGCACTCGTCTACATGTTAATCAAATGGAAAATCTAAATCCTCGTTGAGGCAGCTCTAAATTATTTTTTACGGGTCTCAAATTTTAACTGACATAATTTGAGGTTCTGCATGAACATTTCATGATAGTGCCGATGAAAAAAAAAAAGTTTTTTTTCGACACACCCTAATAGACAGATAGAATGATAGATAGATAGATAGAGATTTATTGGGTCCTGGGATAAATCCCCCAAGGACCAAGTATACAAATGAGTTATACAGAAGCATCTGAAACCTAATTAAACTATGACTATTAAAACTAAAACTACGATCGGATCAGGTAAAGATAATACTAGAGAAAAAAGAAAAAAAAAAAGAAAAGGTAATATAACATAAGATAGGAGCACACCGATGCGTGTTAGGACTCCTCGCCTCCACGTTCCAGGGACATTAGGATGCGCAAAAAGTCGTTCCTTGAAAACCGCCAGACTAGGAGCGCTCGTTATGATCGTCGCCAACCCGTTCCAGAGATACGTTCCGGTAACAATAAACGATTTTCTGAATTTAGATGTCCGCACGGCCGGTGTGCAAAGAGAGTCCGTTCGCCCCCCATCGTGTCGCAGACCTACCCGATCCGGAGGGACGAGTGAGTCCGCAAGGTAGGAGGGGACGCCGGTATAAATCATACAGTAAAACAAACATCCAATGAAATAAAGCCTTCGATTCACCACGGTCAGCCAGTTGAGCAAACGTCTACTCGCCGAGATGTGCTCTGTCCGCCTGATATTGAGATCGTACCTTGCCGCAGCGTTACTAGCACGCTACAGCTTGGTGTTTAGTGCCCCGGAGAGGTCGCTCAACACCGCCGGGCAATATTCGAGATGCGGAATAATAAGTGATCCAACCAGCCACCCCTCATTGCACTGTCTAAGACCTGTGACGATCTGTTTAGTTGATTAAGGCACCCGAACACTCGATGCCTAACTGCCAAAATATCCTCCTCCACCCCAACGTAGTGTCAACAATAACGCCGAGGTAGCGAGTCGATCTCATGAACTCAATACGTTCATGAAGGGGGACTTCTCCTTAGGAGTTGCATTTTTCAGGTGCTCAGATTTTATTTTTTATTTTTTGGAGGGAATAATTCTTTAAAAATGAACCAAGTGCTTTATTGCACCGATCCTATCGGATCACCACAACCTCAAGACAACCACAAAACGAGGGTTGCGAAACGGCGAAAAATTAACCGCTTGGCAACCGCAATTCTACCATTTTAGGATATTCCGGTATTGCTCGAAGCGTTATAAGTAGGGCCGAGAAGTTCGCGACGATTCCCCGTGGCAGGAGCGTAAGCCGCTCGCAAAACTCGACGCGATTCGATTGTTTTCCGGACTTAGGATTTTTCTACTGCCAATGGACTTATAAAAATCGTATCGGAAAACTAATCTGGCAAATTTACGTTTCGTATTCGATGGATACCTAATGGAAAATTATTATTCTTTCGTCAAACTTTAAAAAAATATGATTTTTAAACCACTTTTTTTTACTGACAACGCAGTATTTTTTTAAATCGATCTATTGCCGAAACCCAAAAATGTAAAATTAGCGTACTCACATAATGATTCACGATTGTTCTCCCTTCGACGAGTGGTAGACATGAACAACAAAAAATGTATTTATGCAGGTTCTCGAACTTGATGCTGCGCCGATTGTCCCGCAGCACAGCTGTGTAAATTGAAAAGCTGCGTTTTCGCCGATTTCGCTTCGAATTTTTTTTTAATCGCGTTCTCGTACGTGACTTCGCGTGACTTCGACGTACGTTGTACGCATCGTGGCGGCGGCCGGAACTTTGCACTTGTCTATTTTTCCAAAAAATCGGTGACTGTTGGATTGTTCAGCTTCTCGAGCGGTATGTCCGCAGCTGCAACAGCATCGCACAAGTTTTTACAAAAAGCAGACTACTGAGACGATGATGTCGATGAGGATGGTTCGGGTTCTGCAATTTTTCTTCGTTCGTGGTTTTTACGTCTTGCTCGCGTTGTAGTCTCTCCCATCTTTCTTCATTCGATATTTTAACCCTCGGCATTTTGAATCTCGATGACCGTTTTGATTGCAGCGGGATAAGTAGACAATAGAATCAGTGGGAAAACCGCTGGGAATAATTAGAGATCGTCAATTACAAGCAGGCGATGCAAACAGTAGAAAAACACAAATAAATTGACGATCTCTAATGTTACCATTGGATTCCCACTGTTTATTCGTCTCCTTATTCCGCTGCAATCAGAACGACCATCGAGAATCAAGATGCCGAGAGTTAAAATATCGAATGAAGAAAGATGGGAGAG
This sequence comes from Pimpla rufipes, assembly GCA_963932165.1. NCBI lineage: Eukaryota > Metazoa > Arthropoda > Insecta > Hymenoptera > Ichneumonidae > Pimpla > Pimpla rufipes. The sequence goes on from OZ010643.1 coordinate 4,468,328, forward strand.
ACTGAAACGCGAGCGCGACATGACAGCGTATATATTTAAAAAAACGCATCTGTACTGCGTTTGGTGCACAACCCAATTGTGCGGTGTTCACGCGAGCGACGTTCAGCGTCACGAGACTTCGGCAAAACATAAAGATAACGAACGAAGAAGAATTGCAGAACTGGAGCCATCCTCATCGACATCATCGTCTCGGCAGTCCGCTTTTTGCAAAGAGTTGTGCGATGCGTTTGTTGCTGCGGACATTCCATTCGAAAAGCTGAATAATCCGACGTTCACCGATTTTTTGGAAAAATGGACGCAGCACAAAGTTCCGACCGCCTCCACGATGCGTAAAACGTACGTTGACGTCGCGTACGAGGACACAATAAAAAAAATCCGAAGCGAAGTCGGCGAAAATTGTATTTGGATTTCGATCGACGAAACCACCGATGCTCAGGGAAGGTATGTGGCTAACGCGATCGTAGCTCCCTTGCGAGAAGACCGACCTGGAGAGCCACGATTAATAAACACGGCGGCACTTGAGAGAGCCAACCATGAGACCATAGTGACATTTTTCAACGACTCACTAAGGATCCTATGGCCTCTTGGAATACGACACGACAAAGTTTTGATGTACGTTAGCGACGCGGCACGGTACATGGTGAAATCGGGGAAAGTTTTGGCAGATTCGTACAAGAAGATGGTACATATTACCTGCCTTGCACACGGATTGCACAGAGTCGCGGAAGAAATTCGGAATGAACACGAAGAAGTCGATCGAGTAATAGCCGAGGTGAAAAAAATATTTCTGAAGTGCCCGTCCAGATGTGCCGTCTTCAAAGAAATCGCGCCGAAGCTCGCACTACCTCCGGCACCGATTATTACTCGCTGGGGGACGTGGCTCAACGCGGCTGTGTATCACAGCAATAACTACGCGATCATCAAAACTGTGATCGAGGCTCTCTCTCCTGATGCAGCGTCCGTTGTGAAGGCAAAGAAGCTGTTTGAAAGTAAGACGCTCGAAAGGAATTTGGCGATTATCTCCGAAAACTTCCGCTGCCTTCCCGAAGCAATAACGAAGCTTGAAACGCGTGGTATGCGTCTTCAAGACTCAGTCGGTGTCGTCGAAAGTGTCCGCAACGCCTTTCATAAATCAAAAGGCATCTCAACACGCGTAAAGAAGAAATTCGAGATGGTGCTCCAAAATAATGGCGCTTTTTCGGTGTTGAGCGGTGCGGTTAAGAAGAGCAACAACAACAACGACGGTGTTGTTCAGGGGTGGACACCCGAAGATATGGCCCGCCTACAGTTTGCGCCGATCACATCGTGTGACGTCGAACGCAGCTTCTCCATTTATAAAGCCGTGCTGCGGGACAATCGACGCAGCTTCAAGTTCGAGAACCTGCGGAAATTTTTTGTTGTTCATGCCTACCACGCGTCGAAGGGAGATTCCTGAATCATTATGTGAGTACGCTAATTTTACATTTTTGGGTTTCGGCGATAGATCGATTTAAAAAAATTCTGCGGTGTCAGTAAAAAAAAGTGGTCTAAAAATCATATTTTTTTTTAAGTTTGACGAAAGAATAATAATTTTCCATTCGGTATCCATCGAATACGAAACGTAAATTTGCCAGATTAGTTTTCCGATACGATTTTTATAAGTCCATTGGCAGTAGAAAAATCCTAAGTCCGGAAAACAATCGAATCGCGTCGAGTTTTGCGAGCGGCTTACGCTCCTGCCACGGGGAATCGTCGCGAACTTCTCGGCCCTAGTTATAAGACTTCCCGATGGTCGCCTGTGGCGTACTGCAACCGCAAAGCAACCGCGTTTCTGCCAACGCTGATTTTTACGCTTAGAACTGCAGCCACCGAAAACAGCCGTCTTTCCACTATCGCTAATTTTCTTTTTGCTTTCAATGCAACCGTAAAAGAACCGTGGTTCTACCAACGCTGTTTTTTCGATCAGGACTGCAGCAACCGAGATCCACCGTCTTTCCACCAACGTTGACTTTTTTCACATTCAATGCAACCGTAAATGAACCGCAGTTCTACCAACGCTGTTTTTTACGATCAGAATTGCAGCAACCGAAAACCACCGTCTTTCCACCAGCATTGTTTTTGTTCGCTTTCAATGCAACCGTAAAAGAACTGCAGTTCTACCAACGCTGTTTTTACGATCAGGACTGCTACAACCGAGAACCACCGTCTTTCCACCAACGTTGATTTTTTTCGCTTTCAATGCAACCGTAAAAGAACGGCAGTTCTACCAATGCTGTTTTTTTACAATCAGGACTGCAGCAACCAAGAACCACCGTCTTTCCACCAGCGTTGATTTTTTTCGCTTTCAATGCAACCGTAAAAGAACTGCAGTTCTACCAGCGCTGTTTTTACGATCAGAACTGCTACAACCGAGAACCACCGTCTTTCCACCAGCGTTGATTTTTTTCGCTTTCAATGCAACCGTAAAAGAACCGCTGTTCTACGAACGCTGTTTTTTGCGATTACGACAGTAGCAACCGAAAACAACAAACTTTCCACTAGAGCTGATTTTTTTCGCTCGATGCAACCGCATAAGAAGAGTGTTTCTGCCGGTGCTGATTTTTTAGGCACTCACGTTTTGAAGAAACGCAGAAAGTGCCTATTGAATTCGCGCTCCACCGACTAAATTACGTTTTTATAGGAAAATGTTGATATAATTTAAATTTATTTACTTTTTTTACAGCAGATTTCTTAAACATAGTAAAATACATAATCTTGGTGTAACAGAACATAGAAATTTCATTACTAAATATGATTGGCTGCGTAGACTAGATTTTGTGTTATTCGGACGTCCGTATCACTCAGGGGGTCTGGACTGAATGGACCGAACAAGTTGAAATTTGGAATATTTCTTAATCTGGCATTGTGAAGTATGCCCATGATGTATGGAAATTATTCTCTGTTTTTATAGAGGTGTTTATTTCAAGAAAATTGGCATTTTGAAGTCTAAAATTGTGTCCGGCTCACATTCTTCGCAGTCAACAGATGAATTTGGCTGAAAATTGCTACATAATTCTGAATTACCTTAATTCTGAAACACTTTTTTTAGATTATTTTTCAGATAATTTTTTAATAGTGTTAACCTACCATGATACAGTATTTCAGGTCAAAATGTATGTACAGGTCTCAATCTTCGCAGTTGCAAGAACAATTTTTCTGAAACTTGCTGCGTACTCCTAATTTACTTTAACAAAAAGGTATTTTTATCAAATAGTTTTAACCTACCACAATATAGCTTGTCAGGTTGAGTTGTATGTACAGGTATCAATCTTCGCAGTCGTCAGAACCATTTTTCTTATACTTGCTGCGTACTCCTAAATTAATTGAACGCAGAGGTACTTTTTAGAATAGTGTTAACATACCACGATACAATTTTTCAGATTGCAATGTATGTATTAGTCACATTCTTCGCAGTCAATGGAACAATTTTTCTGAAACTTGCTGCGTACTCCTGATTTACTTTAACGCAGAGGTATTTTTTAAAAACAATTTTAAACTACCACGATATACATTTTCAGACCGAAATGTATGTAACGTTCTCAATCTTTACAGTCGTCAGAACAATTATTCTGATACTTGCTGCATACTCCTAAATTACTTTAACGCAAAGGCACTTTTTTAGATTATTTTTGCTTCCTCATTGAGGAAGCTTTGTTTTCGAGAATTTTTTTTTTTTTTCGGGATTATCATGTCAGTATGTTCAGAATCACCTAAAACGCCCAGAAAAATGGTTTAGAAAAAATGGCCGTATGTGTGCGTGCGTGCGTGCATGCGTCAAATTTGGCATGCAAGTAGAGTGGTAACTGCTCTTCAAGTGTTGTGATTTTTGAAAAAATGTATACATGAATACAGAATATATAGAATATTTAATTTTTCGAAAAAATGTCGTACACTCTAACTTTCGTAAAAAATCAACGACTCAGCTAAATAGTTCTTCATAACTAAAGACACTTTCAGTGGAGTTCGCTATTGCATTTCGACGAAATCGTTAAAGCGGTTCGGATTTGATTGAATTTTGAATTTTACGAAAAAAATGCATTTTGCCCTAAATCACGTTGAATATAAACAAATGAACTGAAGTGTTATACTTGAAGCAAACAAATGAACTGAAATGATCGGTAAAGTCGTTGGGATTTTACGACATTTTGAATTTAGAAAAAATAGATTTCCGCTATTACTTCCACAAAAATTAGGAAAGTAACACAAAAATTTGGAGATAATCGAAATGAGATGTAACGGTGTTTGTAACGGAGTTTTCTTTTGTTCGAATAAAAAAGAGTTGCAAAGTAGAACTTTGCACATTGCTTCCTTATTAATTTCTCTTTTTCACAAAGCTTCCTCCATGAGGAAGCCAAAGTCAATAAATAAGCTTCTGCATAGAGGTGGCATTGTGAAAAAGTGAAATTAATGAGGAACCAATGTGCAAAGTTCTACTTTGCAACTTTTTTCGATCATTTTTAAATTGTGTTAACCTATCACAATACAGTTTTTCAGGTCGAAATATATGTATATGTTTCAATCTTCGCGGTCAATAAAACAATTTTTCTGAAAGTTGCTGCGTACTCCTAAATGATTATATGGCATCGGTATTTTGTTAGGATTATTTTTTAAATCATATTTAAACCATACGGAGCGCGAAGCGCGACGTTCAAACCATACGGAGCGCGAAGCACGACGTCCAAACCGTACAGAGCGCGAAGCGCGACGTCCAAACCGTTCGGAGCACGAAGCGCGACGTTCAAACCATACGGAGCTCGAAGCGCGACGTTCAAACCGTTCGGAGCGCGAAGCGCGACGCCCAAACCGTTCGGAGCGCGAAGCGCGACGTCCAAACCGTTCGGAGCGCGAAGCGCGACGTCCAAACCGTTCGGAGCGCGAAGCGCGACGTTCAAACCATACGGAGCGCGAAGCGCGACGTTCAAACCATACGGAGCGCGAAGCGCGACGTCCAAACCATACGGAGCGCGAAGCGCGACGTCCAAGTGAGTGCCTTAAAATGACACCTTAAAATGACACCATTTTTTCCGCAGGGTCATTTTCCGGGGGGCTTGGGGGGCAGAGCCCCCCAATCGGGGGCTTGGGGGGCGAAGACCCCCCACCGGAAACCCGGCGCCCGAAGGGGCGCCGGGTTGCTTGTTAATTTTACGACCGGAGTAACCGTAAAACAACCGTCTTTCCACGGTAATAGATTTATCATAAAGTATTATATTTTATTTATTTACAGTTTTTGACACGCTTACGATTTTCTCGATATTTTTTTACCTTTAGATTTCGCCCTCCGATTACTTGATTTCGTCGTTCTTGTTTCGTTACCGGTAGAGTTTTTTTATTATATTTGCAGCGTTCGTCTTTGAGCAGAGACGATGTCCGCTTCCGCCACGAGGATCTGACGTCTTCCGTATTATCTAGCGGTTTTCTATTTTGTAATAGTTCGCAGATTTCTGTAACGAAAAATGATAACATTTAATATTTATAGAAAGATATTTATAATTTGTGACAGTGCATCTCCGATGCACCGCCACGGTTGTCGCTCCCTCTCCCTGAGCGTCGCCCGCGTCGCGGGAAACCCGCCTCCAGCCAACAGGTCTCAGGACCGACGGACGGACGGCGACGAGACGGGCGGCGGACAGCCGAGTCGGCGGGGCTCGAACCCGGATTATCGGGAATAAGATAACCCGCAGGACTTTTCTTTCCGGTTTCGAGCGACCCGCCGAGGAGACCGACAGACCCGAGGGAACCGCGCCGGCGCGCGCCGACGCCGCGGACGACGAGACCGCTCGCACGAGAGGTGGCCGATCTGCCACCCCCGCTTCACGGCCCGAGGACAGGAGGGACCCCTGTTCCCCCTGGAAAAACGCATCGGGAGAGATGCCCGCGACGAGGGCGAGCTTTTTACGCCTGACCCCGTAAAATTCGGCAGCGCGATTCGGCTGTTATCGCCGCGCGCGTAGTCAAAAGCGCGCTATTTCGTTGCGGCGTAAGCCCTCGAGCCGGCCCAGCGCGCGTCGGCTAGAGCGCGCGGAAGCGCGGGGAAGGTACTACTTTCCCCCCGCTTCCGCGCCCCGCATCACCGGACCGGTCTCCGCGAGCACGCAGAACGACACTTGTTGGTTGGACGCGGAAGCGAAGGCTCGCAGATTTTGGAAAAGCGATCGGGACGAATAATCGAAGGAAGGAAGGAAGGACGGGCTACGAACCCTACGTCGTCACGGGATTTACAGCGAGGTGGGCCACGTTATTTCACACGTGTTCGGTGCTGCGGGTTTTGTTGTGCGCGGTAATAGAGAATCGCGAATTAGTGGTGGCGCGTGTTCGGCCCTCCGCCGACCACGACGCGGGAGGACCGTGGGTCCCCCCCCCCCCCCCCATACGTGCAGGATAAAGTGCACGATCTTTGTTCGGGAAAATCGCGGTCGGCACTCGGCCGACCCACGTGAGCGTGGGCATTTTTGCCGGGCGGTATTTCGGGACCCGAGCGAGCTGGCCGGCTCGCCCGTCGAACGGTTCAACCGTTTAGTTATTATTGTTTTTATTTCTTTTCTTTTTGTGTTTGTGTCGCTTCAGCTGGGACCACCGAGTCCCCGCCACCCTTCAGGTGGCGAGTCGAGTGTATAAACCGAGCGCAGGGTGAATTTCCCCCTGTAAATTATATTCTTTTTTTTATTAAATTAAAATTACTTTTCTTTTAATTAATAATTGCAAGTGTGTAGCGTGAATTACCCGCCCCGAGACTCCTGTGGTCCCCACGGCCTCTTGCCGGGCAAATCGTTTTTTTTCGTCGCAAAATTAGGACATGACCGTTGGCCCTCCGGGTCATTAAATTCAAGGGCCTGGCGCTCCGTGCGTGGACGGACGCCTTTTGTCGACCGTTTATACGCGTCGCGCTTCCCGGCGCGGCGCGAGAAATATAGCCGCGTCACAAATTATATATTATACAATTTTGAATGCTGCAATACTCACCGACAATATTATTGCCTTCTTCGTCTGTTATTATCCGACGCTCGAGGTGTTTTTTGTCGAGTTTCACGCCCAACTCCATGCGTTCCTTGTCGTTGAATATTGCTCTTACAACAGATTTGCAGCGTTTTTGCATATCACTCGCCGTTACTGCCTTCATGAACGGTTCATAGTAAACCTGATATCCCATTTACGTCACCTGGACAATGATTAATGCATAATAAGATTGTTACTGTATATTTCGAGTAATATGAATTTTAGTATATTTACTCGTTTCTGGTCGTCCATGCTCGTGGATCGCGGCAATACTTTTGCCTCTTCACATACGGTCGGTACGTGTGTTTGTTGATTAAAGATGACGTTTTTTAGGTACGCTTGCGTTTTTTTGTGTGCCTTTATCACTTCCATCCAAAAATCGTGAACCGCAGCCGATGACTTCTGTTTAGCATGTTTTATCAACATATACTTTCGTCTCCACCTACGCGACCGCTTTATCGAACTTCTTAGAGCGATTTGCAGTTGTTTCGCTATGTCCTCGGATGTTTCCTCACGTTTCTTTTCCTCGATATCGCAATTCGAGAGTGCCAGGTTCTCCGTGTATTCCATGCCACTCGTAATCTTGCTTGAGTTATTTCTTAACTTTAATCAAGCAAACCAATACACGGATACAGATTTCGAGAAATTGAATAGTGTATCCATGAAAAGAATGCATTTAAATTTAGTTTTTTTACGCTATCGTAGCTCTTGCGGAGTTGGTCCTTCTCCTTTGGATTCTCGCTAATACTCATCCCAGCTTCGCTGTAGGTGTCATTCATGAATTCAGGCTAAAAGATGACATGGAATGAAATTTCCGGTATTCTCGGTATATCTCTCTATATAATAAAAATATCTCGCCGCCGCCGCCGCTGCCGCCGCCGCCGCCACCGCCGCCGTGTAGGATAATCGAGGGGGGGGGGGTCAGCTTCACCAAACCGCACGGTGAAGGTGACCTGGGAAGGACTTCGAATGCTTTTTTCTAAGTCCTTCAAGGGGCCCTTGGGCCTGAATTTTTCTAAGTCCTCCAAGGGGCCCTGGGGCCTGAATTTTTCTAAGTCCCTTAAGGCCCCCTATTCTGGGTATTATAAAATACCCAGATATATTATCTCTATATTATAAAAAGATCTCGATATTTTTTATATACGGACATAGGCCCGCCATGACTTGGCGGGCCTATGTTTTTGGAAAAGCACTAAGAAAAATCTTGTATTTCGGAGTCTATGTTTTTGAAAAAGGCCATGGAAAGATCCGCGTTTGGGGGCCTATGTTTTTGGAAAAGGACTTAGAAAAATCAGGCCTTGGGGGATTTATGGTTTTGGAAAATGAAAAACGGACATGTGAGCGCGCGAACGAGGGATAGGGGATCTGAGGAACGGAAGGGGGGTCCCGATGGATATGGATTTTGAGCGATGGGAGGGACGTGTCCAGAGGGATAGGGGTTCTGAGGGATGTGGGTCCCGTGATAGGTAGGATTAGATTATATAGGGTTAAGTTAGGTAGCGTCAAGTTAAGTAGGGTCAAGTTAGATATTGTTAAGTTATGTAGGTTTAAGTTAGGTAGGGTTAAGTTAGGTAGGGCTAAGTTAGGTAGGGTTAAGTTAGGTAGGGTTAAGTTAGGTAGGGTTAAGTTAGGTAGGGTTAAGTTAGGTAGGGTTAAGTTAGGTAGGGTTAAGTTAGGTAGGGTTAAGTTAGGTAGGGTTAAGTTAGGTAGGGTTAAGTTATATAGGGTTAAGTTAAGTAGGGTTAAGTTAGGTAGGGTTAAGTTAGGTAGGGTTAAGTTAGGTAGGGTTAAGTTAGGTAGGGCTAAGTAAGGTAGGGTTAAGTCAGACAGGGTTAAGTTAGGTAGGGTTAAGTTCGGTAGGGTTAAGTTCGGTAGGGTTAAGTTAGGTAGGGTTAAGTTAGATAGGGTTAAGTTAGGTAAAGTTAAGTTAGGTAGGGTTAAGTTCGGTAGGATTAAATTAGGTGGAATTAAGATAGCTAGGGTTAAGTTAATCAGGTTTACGGCGTCAAGGGGGGGAAGCGCGCGAAGCTCGCAGGGGGCGCAGCCCCCAAATCTCTCTATATTATAAAAAGATCTTGCCGCCGCCGCCGCCGCCGTCGCCGTGTCAAGAATCGAGTGGGGGTCAGCAACCGGGGGGGGGGGTCAGCATGCCCCGGTTGCTGCCCCCCCCCCCTTCGGGGTGGTCCATAGTAACCGTTCCGATGGTAACCATTGCCATAGTAACCGTTTCCTTGGCAACCATTGCCATAGCAACCGTTGCCATGGCAACCGTTTCCATGGCAATCGTTACCATGGCAACCATTGCCTTAGCAACCGTTACCATGGCTACCATTGCCATGGCTACCATTGCCATGGCAACGATTCCATTGCATTTTCAACGAGTGGTATCAAGTTAGCCATGGAATTTTCAGCGAGTGGTATCAAGTTGGACATGGACTTTTCAGCGAGTGGTATCAAGTAGGCCATGAAATTTCCAGTGAGTGGTATCAAGTTGGCCATGGAATTTTCAGCGAGTTGCATCCAGTTGGCCATGACATTTTGGGCGAGTGGTATCAAGTTGGTCATGGAATTTTTGAAAAGTGGTATCAAGTGGGCCATGGAATTTCCAGCGAGTTTTTCGTGAAGGCCGGGGTCAAATGACACACTGGAGGTAGAATTTTTCTAAGCCCCATGAGGGTTCCGGAGGGATGGGGGTTCCGAATACAGGGGTTCCCGAGAGAAAGGAGTTCCGAGTACGAGAGTTCCCGAGAGAAAGGTGTTCCGAGTACGAGAGTTCCCGAGGCATAGGGGTTGGAGTATGGGAGTTCCCGAGGCATATGGGTTCGGAGTATGGGAGTTCCCGAGTATGGAGGTTCCCGAGAGATGGGAGATCCCGAGGGACAAGTTAACCCTACCTAACTTAACCCTACCTAACTTAACCCTACCTAACTTAACCCAACCTAACTTAACCCTTCCGTGTAACGGGGTTCCCGAGGGATAGGGGTTCCGAGTATGGGGGTCCCGAGGGATATGTATTTCAAGTATGGGAGTCCCGAGGGATAGGGGTTTTGAGAGATGAGGGGTCCCGAGGCATATAGATTCTTAGGGATGGGAGGGATGTCCCGAGGGATAGGGGTTCTGAGGGATGGAGGTCCCGAGGGATATGTATTTCAAGTATGGGAGTCCCAAGGGATAGGGGTTTTGAGAGATGGGGGGACCCGAGAGATATGGATTCTGAGGGATGGGAGGGACGTCCCGAGGGATAGAGGTTCTGAGGGATGGGGGTCCCGAGTTAGGTCGAATTAAATTAAGTAGGGTTCAGTAAGATAGGGTTAAGTTAGGTAGAGTTAAGAGCTAGGTAGGTTTAAGTTAGGTAGGGTTAAGTTAATCTGTGTTAGGTTACATAGGTTTAAGGCGCTGAGGGGGGGGGGGGGAGCGCGCGAAGCGCGCGGGGGTGGGGCGAAGCCCCCTCAGGGGTTGGCGCGCGAGACGCGCAGGGGGCGCAGCCCCCTAGGATAATAATAAATTGTTACTCTCGCAGTCACTCCGTTTGTTGTCGTCGTGAATTGTCGCAGGAGACGTCGATCGGCTCCTCGAAATGGTGCAAAATTCGCCACGATAACCTTCATTATTATCGGCAGACACAGTCATCGCAACTCGGTCATTTGCAACTGGAGAGTCGCTGCATCCTGCCATATCTATACGTGTTTTAATTGAAGTTATGCTCTTTATTGTCGGTTTTCCGGCTACCGCTCATGTCTTCGCTGCTCCTCTCTAAAGGCAATTCATATTATGACAATTTTAGCAATTTCGAAACTTGGTGGATAGAATTTTTCATATGCGTTTAGAAATATATTTTATTTTATGCTGTCGATAAGTTACAGTACCTTGTTTGCAAGCTTGTCGTAATGATCCTCTTCCGAGTCAGAACTTGACAACATAGGCCATAATCGTTTCATTGGCGCCAGCTGCTTTTTGTCACCTGTATTTTCTCTCCACTGGTTATGCGCCAGTCATGTGCACTTGCGCCTGGGAATGTATCTTCATTTCCATTATAATCGACGATCTTCTTTCCATACGTTCCCAGATTCCCGGAATGCTCGTAGAACTCGTGCTCCTCGAACTTCATTGAAACATGAACAAAAAAAAGGAATCGAGAAATCAAACAGCATATACCTTTGATGAAGAATGGATTCCGACAATTTATCTAATAAACAACAATAACCTTGTTTAAATTTGCCTACAACACCCGCACGGTATTGTAGTAAATAATACCTTCAAAAATATAATTAACGAAAATAAGGGTGGACCAAAAATCATGTTTTGACTTATTAAGTGTGAATTAACACATTTACCTCGTTCGGAGTTTTGTCGGCGTCGTTCAGCGTGTCGGGAGATGACATTGGCGATCTATTTGGGTTTCCCAACGTTTTCGTCTTTGGAAAAAACGGTGTCACGCCGTATTGACACGGAGGAGAATACACCTTCGCAACTTCACCGCTATTTTACGACGCTGAATCGACCTCTTTATTGTCAGGATCGCTTTCTATGCTTTTGTCGCAACATCCTTCAGATTCGCCGATAATATCGGTGCCAGTGTTCTCTTCATCATGTCCTCCGTCTCTCAACACGCTTATCGATGGTTCGTCCAATGATTCTTTCGCTTTTTTTCAGTATATTTGGCAACGTACATCTGCGTCATTTCGACTTCTTTCTTGATCGGCTATTGTTGCATTCTCTGTAAAAAGAAAGAAAGAAAAACGTCTTTAAATCACTGAAACATTACGACAAAAGCTGACAACTAGATCGTTGTCATAATGCTTCCTCTCCGCCTATAATCACAGTCTACCCCGCTCAGTTTGTAGGGTAGACAACATTTTTAATTTTTGGCTTCCTCAAGAAGCTTTGTTTTGTTTCAAGAACGATCAACATTCTTTCGAAAAATTCAAAATGCCATAAAATCACGCCCTCTGCACGGATCAACTCCAAATTTATGCACAAACTTAGTCTGGTGATAATATACTTGTAAACCAAATTTCAACTCTATATCTCAGAAATTACGAAAATAGGAGTAAAATCGACTTTTTTTCAAAAAATTGAAACTGCCATAAAATTTGAACGGTTCTACCGATTCTTCCCAAATTCAATAGCGGTCTTTTGTTTGTAATAGTTCAACTTTTTACCAAATTTCAGCCCGATATCTCAAAAAATGTGGAAGAGACAGAGCGTACAGAGAATTTTTGAAAAATTAAAAGTGCCCTAAAAAACAAACGACTGCATAGATTTTGCTAAAAATTGCACCCAAGAAGAGGCAGTGACCACCCAATATGTGATAGAAATTTCAGCTTGATATCTCAAACCGTTCTCGAGTTATTAAGGTTTAATCATGTGCACAGACAGACACACACATACATCCAGACATTTTTTCAAAATGTGTTTTCTCGACGTTTTGGAACATTCTGAACACGTTGACATCAAAATCTCGAAAAAAAATTTTTTTCACTAAAACAAAGCTTCTTGAGGAAGCAAAATGAATAGAACTAAATCAATAAGAACTTTTGTTTACCCTTTCATTTCGGATTTTGGAGGAACTGATCAGTTCTATATTTTTACGACTACTGACAGTTTGTTTTCTTGGTCGTTTTCGTTCCTCTTTACTTTCAGTTATAAGTACGTCCGGCGTTTCGTGTGCCACGTTTTTATTATAAACTTTAGCCGATCCCCCCTGCCTTTCGGTGCAATATCTTCGTAATGTTTAGCTGCTGCTTCCGTATCTGAGTGAAAGACGACACATTGTGAATTATGTCTAGGTATTGTATCTACAGATGCGGAAGCATCTCGATTACAAGTAGTTGAAAATTAATTATTTATCAGGTATCCGCTTGAATATTGTCGACACCTTCGGATAATAAGTAATACTAACCGTACGTTGCAATCCAGTATCCAAGTTTATCGCAACTACCTCCATTCCAAAGTCGCACAACCTTCCTGTTCGAGGAATTTTGTTTTGAATTTGCAACAAGCCAATGTTCGGTACATTTTTTTGACTGATTATTGTCTCCACGATAACATAAATCAGACAACTTCGCAACGACCTTTTTCTCTTCCCGCGCGTTTTGCATAACACACCATTTGTCATTGCAATCTCGCTCAATGAGGCTCCCGAAATCTTTTAATGAGTTGGTACGGGCTTGATTGTCCTTATCACTCTCCTTCCGCTGGCCCTGATCGACTTGAACCCAGCTTCGAGAATCAATGACATCCATTGCCTCTTCTGACTGATAGGTAGATTCACTCGCATCGGTCGTATTTTTTTTATTGATTGGTCAGGAACTCGACATTCCACCGTCGACCTATTAATTTCAGTTGGCTGAGCCACAGCATCCGCGGCGACTTGAGCTACAAGATTCACAGGACTCGCGAGAGAAGTTTCCGTAGCAAACGAAACTACATTAGCTAGAGCATTAACAGCTGGAATGCTCGGATGAAGCTTCATCGGATCATTAACTACAGAAGCAGCAGTCGACAGATAACAAGATTCCGGAAAATGAATCGGTGACAGTGTCGAGCTCGCCTCAATCTCATCGGAAGCCGAAAGCTGCCCTTGTCCGACAAACCGCTGATCATTGCCATTCCTCTTTTCGTCGGAGGGATCATCATTATCGGTACTCTGCAATCGATACAGCATTGGCGGCATCAGCACGTTTTCCGGCGTAGTGTTTCCATTATCGTCTTCGCAATCATCTGGCCCGCTCAGAATTTCAACGATTTTCTCCTCGCCTGGAATGTTTAAGACAATTATGTTCATAACAATACATTTCGATGAACAAACGGGAAAAATGTCAAAAATCTACGTCACAGAAATTCAGACAACACTTTTCACTGAGGAATTACGAAAGAACGCAATTAATATTTCCCGTTTTAGTGGACGTTTACAATTCATGCTCCCGGAGGTTGGTGATATCGACTTTACAAATAATTATTTTTACAAATAAATAATATGAAATTTTATTGTGCTAACATTGTGTGTAAATAATAATTATAGTGTCACGTTCGCCGTCAACTTGACTAGTGAAAACCAGTGTTGTGCGGTGATAATAATTATACTCTACTATGGACTATATTATTGGACTCTAGTACAATATATTAAACGCTTTTTTTTTTACACGGACAACACGGTGGAGAGACCGACCGGTAGAAAGCTGAGTAAGCAGCGCATCGCGGTCTTATCACTACCGCGCCGCATACCGCGATTATCACCGTGCGACTGGACCACGAGAGCACCGCTTTACACATGCAGTGATGATGCGCCAAGACACACTCACTTTCTCACCAACGTTGGTCTCCCCACCGCTGTGTACGTCCAAGGGACTAGCATTAGTCCTACTCTTAAGCATTAAGAAAAAACGCCGATTCAACAGTTTATTATATATAAATACAAGGGAACGAGCGTCCGTCGTCAGTCTCTCGTCACACTTCAATCGACTTCAATAAGGCTCTCTCGAAAATAATTAGCGACTACAGTCGACAGTAAAATCTAAGGTAAAAATCCGTTCTAAAAACTACGAATCTAGCCACTGTCACGAAACACGGTAATTTCTCTCCGTTCCCGACAGTCAAGAGATTTATTTCTCAGAACTGCGATTTTCTTTTATTCAAAACCATCAGTTACCACTTAAGAAATCAAAGTCGACTGACGCTCGTACTCTAACATCAATCATTCACCAATTCCATAATTGTATTTTCCAATGCCTTCTCTTACTATCCTTTTTCATGAATAAATCGTCAATTTAAATTGTAAAAAAACCAAAAAGAAAAGAGCTTCGCTCATTTGTTCTAAACCTTAACATCTTTTTCCCTAAATGAGAAAGGAGCAGCTTAGACTGCTCGCTCATATCCTACCACACCAGTGAGAAAGGAGCAGCCCAGACTGCTCGCTCATATCATTCCATCCAGTGAGAAAGGAGCAGCCCAGACTGCTCGCTCACCCCATTCCATCCAGTGAGGAAGGAGCAGCCCAGACTGCTCACTCACGTCCTCATATTTTTTTCTTTCTTTAAACACCCCACTCGTCCCGAATGCCGAGAACACGTAGAGCCGGAAGGAAATATCAGCTAAGCGCTTTAAAGATAAATTATTCAAAATCAAATCATTATCACCCGACGGTAACAGCTGTAGCCTCAGTCGACAAACCATCTCCCCGAATCATAGCAGTCGAGTCAGTCCCTAACAAAGTGGTAATTATCAACCCGATTTACAAACCTCGTGAAATCTCCACTCTACCTCCCAATTCGAGGTTTCCCGAAATTGACCGGCACAATCCCAGATATCGTGCATACATCCAGGAGTAAAATCACCCTGTTGCGCCTAACGCTACTACATTTCAATAAATTTTCCATTTCACTCAAACTTCGCGAATTTTGCTGTTTCTAATCCCTGTTCGGCACATTCCGAACTAAAATCTAGAAACTACTTTTTTTTGTGTGTGTGAAATTTCCCAATTCCACACATTATCTGTTACATCCCTTCAGGACGTAACAATAGTAATCTTAATCGGTAAAAGGGGTAAAATAAAAAAAAATAAAAAAAATATATATATTAAAAAAAAATAATAAATAAATAAATAAAAATAAAATCGTAGAAAAAGTTCCGTTTCCGGGATATTCCAGTGACAATAAAGGAGAGAAACATCAAATAAAATTTGAAATTATGGCCCAACCAGTTCGCCCTGCATTAGACATTGCAACATTAACGCTTTTGAGAGAGGCATTAAATTTAGTCCCTGATTTCGATGGAAAGCATGAAAATCTCAATCGTTTTGTAGCAGGTTTGGAAGATGCAAAAGCTATGATCGATGTGCAACATGATGGACAATTGTTACGCCTTGCAAAAACTAAACCCTCATCTAAAGTGTGGAATAGAATTTCCAAAATTCCGTTTGACAATACAACAGCATTAATTGATCATTTAAAGAAAACGTACGACCCTCCGCGAGACATCTACCAACTAATCGGAGAACTGGGAAGCAGTTTTCAACGTCAAGTGGATTCGGTTGATGATTTTGGTGATAAAATCCGGTCGTTATTGCATCAGATTACGGATGCACATTTATATCACCATCGTGAAATACATCCAAACGAAAAGGTTAGAATGGAAGAAATGGCAGTGAGATGTTTCCATCGCGGGTTAAAAGACGAAATTCGAAGAGTCATTGGTGAAAATCCTGATTTAACTAGTGCCATAAATAAAGCTAAAGAAATTGAACGAGAGATGATTGACATAGAAAAACTTAGGAGAAACGATACGTCTAAAATTAAAATTACGGAAAATGTAGAAAAGAAAATAAGTATGAATGTAGTAATAAATAAATTGAATGCTGATGTTGAGACTTTAAAGAATTTAACAACACCTCTTGTTTGCCAAATGTGTAAAAAAATTGGTCATGCGGCCAATACCTGTGGGAATGCGGATAGAAACCTTATATCTATTAAGTGTCAAAAATGTGGTGCGTCTGGACATACGGCTGATCAGTGCAGACTAATGTCTCAATCTGGAGCGGATCAGTTGACCGTGTGTCAAATATGCAATAAGCGTGGGCACCACGCTAATAAATGTTTTTCCATTCCGTGTAAAATATGTGGTCGAAGGGGACATTTGCCGGAAACCTGTTATCAGTCTGTACCTAATAACATATTCGCGACAGGAGAATTGGATCATCGAATTAATGAATGTCAAGTACGCACAGCCAGGTATGGTCCTATGAATGCATCGGGAAACGGTCCAGTTCCGCCTGCACCGGGTGCTCAGGTGGAGGCCAATTTCAATGTGCACCCTACATATGTACAAAACCTTTCCATAGATTCCGACCACAGCCACGAATAACCAATGTATATATTGCCAAGAATCATATAGAACTGCCAACTATATTATTAAGAAGCACAGGAGAATCGGAGGGCCTGTTTTTAATGTTGGATTCCGGAGCAAGTAAGAATGTAATAAAAAGAAAATTCGTTCACCCGGGTATACCAATTTATCGCGATGAAATTTTGAGATTGAGTGGAATTACCAAAAATACGGTCTATACAATGGGTTATGTTGAAATAATTACCTTGGGGAGAGAAACTATTTTTCATATCGTTGACGATGATTTTCCAATTCAACAGTCGGGAATCTTATCAACTGAATATTTCCGTGATAATTTGGCCAAAATAAATTACGAGGATAGTCAACTTGAGGTTCGAAAGCGTATTATTCCTTTTCATACCCGAGAAAGTATGATAATTCCTCCCAAATCCACGCAGTTATTTTTTGTGAGGATCAGGAATGATGATATAAAAGAGGGATATTTGCCTACTTTAATGGCTGGAACAGGAATTGAGATCCGTCAGGGAAAAGTAAAGAATTATAGAGGAAAAGCCTATGTTTATGTTACGAATCATCATAGCAGCAAAGTAACAATAGAAATACCGGTGTTAGACTTGATTCCGGGCTCATTGCCCAGACCTATTGAACCAGTGAGAAATGAAAAACCTGTTTTAATGGATGGCCGGTTGGTATATTCGAATGAAATGAATAATACGAATTTGCAGCGTTTAACTAGTAATAACATCCAGAGTCCAGTTGTTAGCGAAATTGTGAGTCCAGTTATTAGAAAAATCCAGAATCCTGTTAGTAGAAAAATTGTGAGCCCAGTGGTTAAAGAAATCGAGAGTCCAGTTGTGGAAAAAATCCAGAGTCCAGTTGTGAAGAAAATCCAGAGTCCAGTTGTGAAGAAAATCCAGAGTCCAGTCGAAAGAGAGATCCAGAGTTTAGTCGATAAAGAAATCCAGAGTCCAGTTGATAGAGAAATTGACAGTTCAGTTGTTAGAGAGATCCAGAGTCCAGTTGATAGAGAAATTGAGAGTCCAGTCGAGAGAAAAATCCAGAGTCCAGTTGAGAGAGAGATCAAGAATTTAGTCGAGAGAAAAATCCAGAATCCAGTTGATAGTACTAATAAAAGTCCTGTTGTCCAAGATATTGAGAGTTCTGTTGTGAAAAATATTGAGAGTCCTGTTGTGAAAAATATTGATATTCCTGTTGTCGAAGATATTGAGAGTCCTGTTGTGACAAATATTGATATTCCTGTTGTCGAAGATATTGAGAGTCCTGTTGTGAAAAATATTGATATTCCTGTTGTCGAAGATATTGAGAGTCCTGTTGTGAAAAATATTGATATTCCTGTTGTCGAAGATATTGCGAGGCCTGCTGTGAAAAATATTGATATTCCTGTTGTCGAAGATATTGAGAGTCCTATTGTGAAAAATATTGATATTCCTGTTGTCAAAGATATTGAGAGTCCTGCTGTGAAAAATATTGATATTCCTGTTGTCGAAGATATTGAGAGTCCTATTGTGAAAAATATTGATATTCCTGTTGTCAAAGATATTCAGAGTGCTGTTGTGAAAAATATTGATATTCCTGTTGTCGAAGATATTGAAAGTCCTGTTGTTAGAGAAGTCGAGAATCCAGTCGGTGAAAAAATTCAGATCGGGGAAAATCAAACAAAAAGTAATAAAAGGGTTCGATCGAGAATAACTGTTAGGTTCGGAAAGAATCTCCCGGTATTAAATAAACAAGATAGTCGTAACAATTTAACAGAATGTGATGTGAATCTTAAGGAATCAAATAAAATTATTCATAAAGAATCTAAAAAAATGGAAAAGGTTGCCGTAGTTAGAGACAGTCAGATGGAACCTGAAGAGGAAGAAAGAAGCTCTCTTCGGTGTTCGATTCCCCGGACAGAATCGCTGGAATTCAAGGATGTGCCAATAGAATCGGGAAATATTGATAAGAAATTTTATTCGGTGATTGTTTTCGTTATATTATTTCTTTGACAGTCGTTCAATAAAATGTTAAATTCAAAAGTCTTACAAACAGAAATTCCAGGAGAAGAGGAAATTAATGATGAATTTGTGCCAGTGAACCGGAGCCTTGCGTGGAATAAGGGAAGAAAGTCGACAAATGCCTATGAATATCCAGGGCCGTTAGTGGGGTTAAGATTTATGACAGATGAGAGATGTTTTGCGTTTGACGATAGAGTAATAGATGAAACACGATATGAACAAGTGAGGAAATTATTAAGACTGGACCATTTGCTTGGAGACGAGGTGTCCGCGGTAGAGAACCTGGTACGAGGTAGCGCTGAGATATTTCATTTGCCTGGAGAAACGCTGGGCGCCACAGATGTAGTGATGCATAGGATACCTACTACTGATGAGTTCCCAGTCAATTCTAAACAGTATCGCTTCCCAGAGGTTCATAAAGAAGAGATTCGCAAACAGGTAGGGGAATTGCTAGACACGGGGTTGATTAGACCATCGAATTCGCCATTTAATACTCCTCTGTGGGTTGTACCGAAGAAACCAGATTCCCAAGGAAACAAACGATGGCGTGTGGTGCTTGACTTCAGACAATTAAATGAAAAGACTATTGGAGATGCCTACCCGTTGCCGAATATCGAAGGAATTTTGGATCAGCTGGGCGGTGCAAAATATTTTTCCGTTTTTGATCTCGCGTCCGGGTTCTATCAGATTAAAATGCATCCGGATGATTGTCATAAGACAGCATTCACCACACCTTACGGGCATTATGAGTATGTTCGTATGCCTATGGGTCTGAAAAATGCTCCTCCTACATTCCAAAGAGCAATGGATATGGCGTTGATCGGTCTACAGGGTCGAGAATTATTTGTCTACTTGGATGATATTGTGGTGTATGCACGAAGTTTAGAGGAACATAATGAGAAGTGTAAAAAATTATTTGATAGGCTAAAAAGGGCGAATTTGACTTTACAACCAGACAAGTGTGAGTTTTTGAAAAAGGAAGTCGGATATTTGGGCCATTTAATTGGGGAAGATGGGTTGAAACCTGATCCTAAGAAAGTAAAGGCAGTAAAAGAATTCCCTCGACCGCGGAATGTGAAGAATATCAGACAGTTTTTGGGATTAACCGGATATTATCGAAGATTTATTGAGGGATATGCAAAATTAGCCAAGCCTTTGACCACTCTTTTAAAATCAGATACACCATTTATGTGGGGGGAGATTCAAGAAGAAAGTTTCGAAAAACTTAAACATTGCTTATGTACAGAACCAGTTCTTATTTTTCCGGATTTTTCAAAAAGTTTTATTGTAACAACCGATGCGTCCGGTTATGCCATTGGGGGAATATTATCACAAGGAAAAATCGGAGAAGACAGACCAATAGCATACGCTTCACGTACACTAAATGAGGCTGAGACGCGGTATGATACCTATGAGAAAGAAGCCCTAGCGATCGTTTACAGTGTGCTGCATTATCGTCCGTATTTGTATGGTAGAATTTTCACCCTGGTGACAGATCACAAGCCTTTGACATGGTTCCGAAGCTGTAAGGATGGAAATGCACGAGTCTTGAGATGGAGATTAAAACTTGCGGAGTATGAGTATGAGGTTGTATATAAGGCTGGTGTGTCAAACGTCAATGCGGACGCTCTTTCTCGAAACCCAGTAGATTGGGAGCCTCCTGTGTGTGATGGGGAAATTTATATAACTAACGCTTCTATTACTGCAGACTTTACTGATGCTCAAATTATGGCCTTGTTGGAAGATGAAGAGTATGATGGCGAAAGCGACGAAGAAATTGAATTTGAAGAGGAAATCGATTATGAACAAGAATGGTGGAATTCATTAACATCCGAGGAAAAGATAGAAGCAGTAAGAGAGGAACCAGAACCTGTAGTAGTCAATGAAAGTGTAGCGGTAACTAGATAAGCTGTTGCGAAATCTCAAAAAGATATTGCACAACCACAGACTAGAATGATGACTCGAGGACAAGCGAAGGCGTTAATGGAATCAAACAATGATTTACCAAGATAACAGAAGGAAACTAGGCAACCACAGAAGAAGTCGAAACAACAACAGAAGAAACCTAAAACACCAAGAAGATTGTCTCCACAATCGGGATGTTCGAAACTCCGACGAATTGACGAATCAGAAGACGCTGAATTTTCTGATGAGGATGATTTACCATCAGAAGATGAAATAACAATACCAGGAAGAGGAAAGAGGCGATTTTCAGCCATCAATAATCGAGATGGAGACTCAGACCAGGAAAGTGCGGATGAAGAACCAACAGATAATCAACCAAATGAAGGAATAGCCACTAACAGACAAACACACCAAGAACAGAGTAATATCATTCAGTCCAGAGATTTGTTTTACACCCGGAAGGATACTTTAGCTTATTTTTTGGATATAAATGGAGAATCACTAGATGAAGGATCGCGAAAACTGATAGAGAGAAATGATATTCCATATTTTCCCGATTTGGAAATAGGTAAAGTTAGCATTGTCAAAAAGGGAAGTCGTCATCATGTTGCCCTACCTGTAAGTGAAAACTCGGGAGAAGGACCTACAAGAATACTTGAACATATGCGAGAAGCCATCCGGGGATTAAGAGAGTATATGGAGACAACAGGCTCCCAAAGTGTGAGTCTAGCACGTACGGAGTTTATTAACACCGTTCCCTGGAAGAATGTATTATCTGAATTGCGAGTGAATTTTGCCGGGAGTCCCGTTAAAATCATTATTTGTCATGGAATAATTCGGTACCCTAGGAAGGAAGATCGAGAAGGAATAATACGTGAAATGCATAGCACAGCAGTCGGAGGTCATAGAGGGGTCTCAAAGACTTACAATAGAATTCGACATAATTATTATTGGGAAAGTATGAAGACAGATATACAACAATTCATTCAACAATGTTTGCCCTGTCAATTAAAAAATGTGTGCGTGTGAAAACTAAACAAAATATGGTGATTACTGATACCCCTGGAGTAGCTTTTGATAAAGTAGCATTAGATATTGTTGGGCCAATTCCGAAAACAAAGCGAGGAAATGAATACATTTTGACAATTCAAGATCAATTAACCAAATTTTGTTTAGCAATCCCTTTGGAGAACGCTACTTCAGCAACCATAGCGGATGCTTTAGTTAAACATTTTATCAGCATATTTGGACCACCCAAGGCAATTCTTACTGATCAAGGTCTTTTTTTGTAACTTTTTGAGTAGATTAATCAGACGAGTGGCAAAAAGATTTAGAATAAAGAGATTACGGACAACGGCTTTTCACCCACAGTCTAATGGATCGTTGGAACGATTACATCACGCACTGGGGGAATATCTTAAACAATATGTAGATCGAGAATTTGATTGGGATGAATGGGTCGAATTGGCTATATTCAATTATAATACCTGTGTCCACGAAGGAACTAAGCATACGCCCTTTGAATTAGTATTTGGAAAAATTGCAAGAACTCCTTCCAGTGAACCTTTACATGTTGAGGACAAGTTGCCCACATATGATGATTATTTGATTAAACTCGTTACCCAGCTGCATGAAATACGAGAGGTTGCCAGGGCAAATTTAATTGCATCAAAGGAAAAATCTAAGAAACTCTATGACAAGAAGGCCAACCCAAAAGAATTTAAAGTGGGAGATTATGTATTTTTACGACAAGGTCCAAAACCCAAAAAGTTAGGAAATCATTACTCTGGTTCATTTAGAATTGTTGAGATATTGAGTGCCCAGAATATCAGGATAGAAATAAAGAATAATACCACTCAGGTAGTACATGCAAATCGCTTGAAACATTCTCATATAATACCTAAACAAACGAAACCATAGAATAAAAGATAACAATTAAAAGTGGATTGTAAGTAAAACGATTTGAGTGTATTAATTGACTAAATGTATTTTCTGATTAATTAAGATGGTAATAGCATGAATTTTGTGTGTATTGGTAATTAACGTAAAATTAAAATGCGTATTAACCTTTCTGTCGGTTATATGTATGTCATATTTCTATTAATTTTTGTTGTTTAATCATTTTAGGTTTAGATATTGTCATGAAAGGGGTATAATAAGGGGGGGAAATATTAATGAGCAATCTTTTTCTGTCATTTCAAGAAAAATAAGGAGAAAGAGAGAAGTTAAAATTGGAAATGGAACTGAAGGGAAGTCGGATGAAGGATACGGTTGGAAGGCATTCTGGTTACGCTGGATGCATGTCTGTGGGCCAGCCATTCTCCAACTCGGTGATGGGATCATGGTCTATGATGTCAAGTAATATGAGAGAAATCGTGACTTTGAGTTTGCAATCAGTCTTGAATCTCGTGCAAAATAACTAAAGTGGGGATAAATTGAGAACCAGAAGGAAGATTAATAAGTCATGAAATGGAATGCACAGATGATGTGTTTGAAATTTAGACATTTGTTCTATGTAAATAAAAAAATATAATAATAACAATAATAAAATAAGCCAGTGAAGAGATGGTTCCATTTACTGTTATATAAATCAGAACAAAACATTAACTGCAATCAAATGGGGGTATGTCTGTTTTAATTGTTGTGTTGTCCTGTATTGTCCTATAGAAAAAAAAAGTGAAAACTCTATAGGGAACTCTAAAAGATAACCTTCAAGTATGGGGCCAATACCTTGCGAGTAGCTATACCACGAGTGGGTCCATAACAGAATGCGTAAAAAAATAAAAAAATTAAAAAAAAGAATGAAATATTGATCATTGCGTAAAATATTATTTTATTAATGGAAAATCGTTAGAATAAAATGTAACCATAGTTTAGCACCTTTTTGAGTTGTAATTCGTGGCGTTATAAGAGAATTTTTTTGAATTTTAATCAGATATTGTTAAACTTGATAGAATATGAAGACTCGTAAATAATAAAAAAAAAATACCGAAATAGTAGATCAAATTATTATTTTGCTTACGTAAGAGATAAGTTAATTACTTAATATTTGTGACAAATCACATTATATATTTGAATAGCCATATCGTAACGAGTTGACCCGTAAAAAGGAAGGAATTTTCATTATGTTGTTATTGTCTCTACCGAGACCGAGCGCTGTTCTTCGAAGCATCACTCGTCTGAGGGGGGAGGTGTTACGTCCAGTGATTTTTTGGGACTACACGTTTTTAAACTGAAAAATCAATTGCGGTAATATATTCTTTTTATATGGAATAAATAAGGCAAAGAGGAGAGAGTGTGAGTAGCGGCCGTAGGTGGACACACATACACGCGTCACCCATATATATGAGGTGCGTCGTGTGGCACCGGAGATGGCAAGTATAACGAGTCGGGCCTGCATCGGTGAATCTTATCATATCGAATGGGTCAGGTATTGTCCCGACCGAGTAACCGAAAGACAGTGCGTTCCAATGACTCTTCGCGGGGATTCGCGATGCGTCTACCGGGTGACCAAAAATGTGTGAATCATACCATTTTCGTGCTCCACTGACCTAAACAGATTATATTTTTGGTGCCTTTCCTTATGTTACCGTGATTTGGGAATTAATGGTGAATTAGTGGGTAAACAGTTGTAAATAAAATAATAAATTAATTGAGTTTGTTTATGAATTAAAAATCTACGGGTCAAGTCGAGACAGTTGGGTAAAGAAAAACATTAGAAAAACAAATAAACAAACAGAAGATAACGAAAAATATGAATATTGAATGAATATTAAATCATAATTATCCAAATGTTAAACACCCGGTAAATGGTAATATTGATTTTTGAAACCGAAGAAAGAAATAACGAAGTGCGACTTATCGTCGGTGGTGTGAAACAACACACCATCCAGTGCAGAAAAATTCCAATCCACGACGCAGAAACACCACCCAAGAAGAATGGACGACAAAAGAAATTGAAGCACCTAGCAACATCCCCTCCAGATCGAAGGAGGAGAAATAAAGTCACGCAATATCATAACCATCAAATCAGAAAGAAGGAAGGAGGGATGAAAGCAAGAATACCACATGGGAGGGATCATCGGTGACCTGCACGATCTGTTATGATAATGGACAAAATATTGTAATTTATTATCAATGCACGGCGATATTTAAGATAGATTATTAATAGTTAGGGGATCAATACGTTTATTAACATTTTTGGAAGAAATTATTTAAATGGAAAATATTGATTAATTAGGTAATTATTTATAATTAAGGGTTTAATCAGTAAGGAACATCGGTAAATCATTCATATGAAGTGAAAGGATTTTTTGTATAGTTAATTATTCAGATAAAATAAAGTTAAAATAGCGGGAGTGCGACTAAGCGCGATGGGAGTAGCCCGCTAGGTATGAGGCATGAGGGGACGGTAGGCGCAACGCACCGTTCGTCAGCTATAGTAAGAAACCGATAAGAGTAGCCGTCAGGTATGAAGCGTGAGGGGACGGTAAGACGCGTAACGCACCGCTCGACCGTCACCTCTTCCTTAAGGCGACAGCGGGGAAATAGCGAGGAGGTTATTTAATGAGCCGCAAAAGGCGACGGAGCTCATTAATATTCCGGACCCGAAACACATCATTTTTGTCATTGAAATATCCATCAGATTAACTTAGAAAAAAATCGTGAACTTGTGAATTTGAGATCGTTAAAACTCTTCAACATTAAAAATTGTAAATCATCGGTATTTTAAATAATAGTTCGGACTTTACAACGGGAATTCAATTTGTCTTCAATCTTGTGATTAAAACTTCGTATTTGTGTAATAGTGAACTTCGACTCTTTTAATTCAAATTTGAAATTGTGAACTACGACATTTCTAATACCCCGTATTTGTGGAACTGTGAACTCTACCTTCTTTAAAACCAAATCTCGAGTGGTGAATCGACCTGTTAAAATCAAATATTGTGTACTAAATTACAAATTATATTTTTATTTCCGATTTTTAAGAATTTAATTGTGAACTTGTGAAACAACCAATAATCCAAATTTCGAATTTTTAATTGAAACTTTTTGTGAAATATTATTTTGACATTGCCCTGACAAACTGAATGGGCAGAATAAAAATCAATGTTACCAGTGAATTACGACCAGTGTTTAAATCCGAAAGAACCACACCATCGCCCTTCCTTGTCATCGGAAACTTCTATTCATCTGATATTCGAGTGGAGAGCCAGAGGGTTATCGCCAGCGTTGGATCATTGGGATCGTTCTGATTCTCATCTTTCATTCATCTTGTTATTCATCAATCACACGGTTCCATCCCATATTCGCCCATTTTCGCCACACGGATAAGTTTTTGATTTCATTCATTTTAGTCTTTATTTTTGTGATTTAACGTGAAGTCAGAATTACTTTTTCAAGTTCCTTCCCGAGCTTTTGCCCGAAAGGGTAGGCTCTAAACGGAACACCTCCGCGTTTTGCCGAGTCACATTGATACCGCAGAGCAATAGGGGGAGATTTTCTTCCCTTTGCCTTTTATCATTTGTGTCTCAAAAATAGCAATTCACGACGTAACAACACTTTGACGCTTCGGTAAAAAATAACGGTTCAGTAGATCAATTTTTAAATCTTGGGGGCTCGTTGGGCATGTATTGAAGTAAAAAAAACCCTAGAAACATGAGTCATTATCGCAATATCTGCCAAGTTGACGTGGATTTTCCAAAACGGGAAAAAAGTTCATTTTTTTGGTCTTCTTCAAATCACTATTAAGGTTACAAAAAAAAATAAAATCTCAAAAGTACCAGAAGGTTTACAAAACCCATCTTTAGCCCGCTGTGCGATCATTAGTTCATGAGATATTGCTGATCTACGAAAAAAGCTCCTTTTTTCTTTGAATTCCAATATCTCAGCAACAAATGGTTGTACAGAGATCAGCAACAGACCATTTTAAAGCTAAAGAACCAGGTTAAAGGACCGCACTATTGATAAAGCCACAACAAATTTTGTTGTGCCCGTGGACGATTGTGAAAATGACAAAAATGTTGAACATGTTTTCTTTCCGCTTTTCCTTAGATTCATGCCGAACGTGTTGCTTTAAAAAAAATTACTCAAAAGATTTTTAAACTAGAGATATCAAGCTTTAAAACGCATTTTAAGTGCGTGAGTGCGTGTTCGAATTTTATTCGCTCACTGTTCGGAGTGTGCGAATAAATTCTCCAATAACATGCGAAAATCGACTATTTCGCGCCCGCTACGCAGGCACGAGAAGACGAACTTCGCACGCACATATGCCAAAAATATATATTTTATTTATTACATTTTACAGGTGAGGAACTTTTCGTCTATCTTTCGCGTTGCGCGTATCTCGACTGCTTGGCCACAGCTGTGGCGGGATGCTCGGCCTCTCCGTCGGGGCTCCTGATTGGTCGATACTTGAAGTCGACGCTGATTGGGCGATCGGGACGCCTCTGCAGGTCGCTCGGTGAAGTGTGATGCAGGGCAGCCACAAACCCTCACCCCCGCCGAGCGGAATTACGGTACGACCGAACAGGAATGTGTAGCTGTCGTGTGGGTCATCGAGAAATTCCGTCCGTACGTCGAAGGTTCACCGTGATCACTTCACCGTGATAACTGATCACAGCTGTCTGCGTTAGTAGATATAATAGGCCGTTTCTGGATCAAGGAATCTGTTACCGGCATTTACCGACATTTTATCTCAGACTCGAACCGCTTAGCTCAGACTCAAACCCGGATGCTGACGTCAGGGGGGTGGGTGAGGACCCCCCCCCCCAACCTGCCACCCACCACCCATCCACCCACTCAATATTCAGTCAAGTACCAAATTTATCGCGTATGCACACTTGAGTCCTACAGAGGTTCACTCATCAGCTGAATAAAAAAGCGAGCCTTGTTCTCTCTGCACAGCCCTTGAGTTGACGTCAGACAGAATATCGCACCTCCTGCTAGCGAGCCGTGGGAGCTGACAAAGAAAGAACTCGAAAATATTCCAAAGTCTATGCTTTTTTTAAATATTGGTCTCGATATATCCATGTGTTATGGGATCGTTTACCCGAACGTATTCGCACCGATAGTGAAGTAATATCATACCTTCCATGCGTTGAGCATTGGAATATGCCTCATATGCAATCTCACATCGATGGCCCAACGCGACCTCGACGAAACTGTGAAATGTGCCGGAGGAAAATGAGGGGAATTTTGGTGGAACGAAGTAGGGATGGAAAGGAAAACAAAGAGCTTCTTTGATTCAAAGAATCTTTTGTGCGTGTGAAGGGTGAGTAGGACCCCCAAAAAATGGAGGGGATAATAGAGCAAACGCATATAATCTGCTGTTTCAAGCTTAAAAAGCATCAGTCGAGATTGACATGCAGAGCAAATGTTATGAGCTAAGCAAACGTTTGGACATACTTTTGGAAAATATTGAAGACTTAAAAAATATCATTCGCGTGAGATCTGATCTTCTTATTATTACGAAGAAATTGAGAAACACCACGATACACCAATATGGATCTGTCAAATATCAACAAGGTGGGCAACGTCCCGGAATTTCTGCCGATGAAGAAGCTCGCCGATCTCTCGAACGGCTCAGAATATCAAATTTCCAAGCTGAAACTTGTTCAGACACGATTCGGCAAGAGAATTGTCGTGGAGATCAACGATGAATTCGCCGTATTTCTACCACTGAGATTTTCAAAAGCTTGATAGTGATCCGGATCTGCTGGAAAATATGGCTGATGCTGCTCAAAAGAAAGATCTCTACATGAGATACTCTGGAGGTAAAATTAGCAACATGCAATTTAGAAGAGGCGTATAAAAAGATTATGCATATCTCATGCTGTTGCTGTATAACGAAGACTGTTTCCTCGAATATTCCTTCCCACGACGTGGCGATGGCAGTGAGCACAACGAGAGTCGCGAAGGCAACAGAAACAGGGACGACGATCGCTTCAACTGCTGTTACGTCAAAACTTCGATCGAAATGTTCCGACCTAAGAATTACACGCTTATATGAGCGCTTCAGCTTAAGGCTCTCGTACTCTGGTCAGTGAGAGTGGGAACTCTCTCTCTTTACCACGCCTGACGAAAAAGCACCGAAGACGCAACCCCGTTTTTGAGTCCTAACCTTTCGGAAAATTACTCGGGATAGGGGTACGAACATTTGTCAGTCACTTAGTGAATAAAATCGAGGGAAAAGGGGTGAAGTTCACTTGTAGGGTATATGGAGGGTATTTCATGAAATATTAACGTATGAATCTAGATGGAATAAGTCGAGGTGGCAGTTGATATATAAATATATATATATATATATTAAATAGACTTGTACTTACTGTGTAGTTGTAGAGACCTGGGCTCACAAGTCTACGTTGGCGTCGTCAGATGAACTAGTTGATAAATTTCGGGAGGAGAACAAAGGGGCGTAGTGAAGAAAATAATAATGAGGCCGTGGCTCCGTACACTGATTTGAATTTATTCAAAAATAAGGCACGTTGTAATGGGAAAAAAATGATTTGGCTGATATTCTCAATTTACACGATTATGTTTTAATTGTTAAAAATAATTCTTATAATTCATCAAAAAAAAGATCGAATCCAGTTCTTTAGTCAATGAGGCAGAAGTTTGTAATCAGTCAAACTAATTTTTAAGTACAAGAGCGAGTCAGCCCGAAATTCCGAGGGAATTATTCGACTTTGACAAAAGTAAAAGCTAAATTCTCGTTGAATAAAATATGAACTGGATTGGATGTTTTATGAGTACTCGATGGATGATCGCAAAATGTTTGTGTTCGCAAACGCAAAAATGAAGATGTGGAAATATTCTAAGTCCAAAGTGCAGAAATACAATAGGTACGACGAAAAATGTTAGAGTCCTAGACTTGAACTCGCAAGTTTGAGTCTAAATGTTCGTAAATGCAAAATAAAGGTTCGGAAATATTCTAAGTCCAAAGTGCAGAAATGCAATCGGTACGACGAAAAATGTTACAGTCCTAGACTGGAACTCGTAAGATTGAGTCTAAGTCCTTTTTTCGATGTCGATGAAGATAGAGAAATTCAGACAAACAGATTTCGAATTTAAATCGAGCCGAGAACTAATTAGCTTAACGACGAGAAATCAACTGATTGTCTCATCTCGAAGCTTTTGTACGTGCATTTTACCAATACTAGAGTGCGGAGGCCCAAGGTGTGGGGCCGATCGGGGCACCCAGCTTGTCGCCGCCTTACGGCCCTTGAAGCTTCCGATCCGCGCGGAAGTAAAACTCTTTCCGCTCCGCATTCCTAAGCTTCTTTTGCTCATTACAGCTCTAATTATAACTATTTTCGAGAACCGAGAACATAATTCGGTGCCTCACGTCCTAATGCATTTTTCTGGAAAATTATAACTAATTACCACTACAGCTGTGGCTTTTTCCTATTTCCTAAAATATACGTTTTTTCGGAAGATTTCGGTATCATTGGGCGGCATATTTTCTTGTACGTAGTCTGACATTTTTGCTGATTTTTAAATTACAATGGTTTCCAAAAAAAGCGGGTTTTCTGGAGCTTCGGACGCATTCCTAAGAGTGGGGTGCGGCAGTAGCGGGATGCGTACATGTCGCCTCGCAGTCTGGAAGAGGTGACCGTCGGGAGCAGTGACTGATGTGTATGTAGCGCGGGGCTTTAGTGGTAGTGCGAGCTCTGTGGCTCGTGTAGGTGTGACTGAAACAGCACTCTGGTAGTAGTGCGCTTCCGAGATTTACGATTCGTGTATGTGTGACTCGTAGTAACACGGATTGCTTGTTCGTATTCCTATCATGATTCTTACTTCTCGTTCGAGAGGCGTACCTGGCGTCTGGAGCAAATATTATCTCGGTTAACTTGTGCGCGATTAAATATTCGACTATAATTTCTTTGTAATTTATCTGGTTTCGGATTGTAATATAGAAATGGGATTTTTTCCTACTTCCTCTAACGTCTTCTCGCTTCGGGCCGTTGAAGCTGCTCATGTGTTTATTACTTTTGTCTTTTAACATTGAGCGAGTCCTATTTTATTTCCTGCATTATTTTCTCTAAATGATCGTGTTTGTTGTTAACAATCGGGAATGAATCATTGTGATTAATTGAAAATTGGTTAAGTGATGATAGTAACTAATTGATAATTGATTAGGCGATGATTGTAATTAATTGATAATTGATCAAGTGATGATTATAATTAATTTTCGGAGTTACGAAATGTTGCAATAGGCAGGTCTCTTTTTCTCTTTCATCTCATTTTTTTCCGTACGGAGTATTATAATGCGGGTCCAACTTGGCTCCGTAGATTCAATGTGCGATAACGAGTCTTCGTATGAAGTCACGTATTGACATGTGCGTGTTCCAAGGTTTTCCTAGTAATCCGATTTCTTTCTCGTTATCTTATTTTTTGACGGTGTGCTTTTTTACGGGTTTAGTCACGTAGGGCGCAAAAATGTGTGTTCCTAATATCCGTTGAGCTAGTGTTATAATAACAGTTCGCAAAAATAAGACGACGTTTCTTTCTTTCGATCGCTTGGTCACTAGTAGTTTGGTGTTAACTATCGACACGCGTCTGAACCTGATGCTTCGCGGCCGACGCGCTTGGCCTCCTTTTCTTCCGCTTATCCGGTCCTTCTCAGCGGTAGGCATAGGCGCGTGGCAACCCACGGTCTGGACTTTATATTATGCTCACTCCGTAAGAAAAAAAAATAAAATTGATTGTCGCAAGGTTCAGCGCAACGCAGTTTCTTAGTCTAATTATTTCTTCTTTTCCGTAACTAATTTTAGTAGGTGGTAATGACAGAGTTTTTCTCGTGCGTTCTGCCGTTCGCTAACTCAGAACAATGATAACAAGATTATGCTGTATTATTTGTTCCTTGATTACTTATTTCTCATTGAGTTTGAGTCCGTATCTTGGATTATTAATTTCGAATTTATAAATTGTTGGTAAACTACAAATCAACAATTCTTTGTTTATAGTAGGAGTTAAATTTTTGTCGGAGAATCTCAAACGTAGATTGCGTGATTTTTTTGTGCTAAATAATTTATTCGTAGGGGGGAGAGTACGATATCCGGGGCGCCAAGATTTGACGATGGTTTCTTGTAGTATTTTTTGTGGGGAACAAAAAAGTCATATGAACTATGGTCCTAACTGCTTTAGTTTCCAAGATATTTATTTTTTAATATTTTAATTCATACGATTTACGACATTTTCGTCTGTGACTTTCCTGCGTACGATTTTAATGAGATTTGGTATATAATGCTTATTGAGGGTGTTCGTTACGAATATGACCATAAACAAAACTTCAATATGGCGGATTCAATGTCATTTCAGCGCAGTCGGGAAAAATAGTACATTATTCTACAAGGGAGGGAAGAGCACTACTTTCACCGAGTGCGAGATTAAAATGGCGCTCCCTCCCGCGTAGCATACGATACTTTTTCCGACTAGACTGAAATGCGGAGTCCAGGGACGGACCCCGCATTTTAACATCGAATATCTTGGAAACTAAAGCAGTTAGGACCATAGTCCATATGAACTTTTTTGTTTCCTACAAAAAGTGCTACAAGAAACCACCGTCAAATCTCGGCGAGTAGGTAACGCGGTGTTTGTGCAAAAATCCAAAATGGCCGCCGGGCCCAAGTCCGAGCCGCCATCTTGCTTTCGCGCGACAGTGGGTGTTCGTGCCAATCCACGATGGCGCCTGCGGACAGTCGGTGTTTGTGCCAAAGTCAGGATTTCGGCCGTGTGGCGGCGCTGGCGGCGTTGGTTGCGCGGGTCGTTCAAATGCCTCTCTCTCTCTCTC